>PVIR01016611.1:0-36366 GCA_004026965.1 Petromus typicus | reverse complement strand
TTTTATCTTTATTGGTACATTAAATATACACATCATGATTGCACTCCATAATGGGGATTTGTACCAGTATAAGACACAACTTAATTCTCATTTTTTCCCATAGCCCTACCCACCCTACCACCCCCCCATATACATAAAATTTGTTTCCTTACTTTTTTGTTACAGTCTCAACATTGTCCCCTTTCACCTTATTTTACATCGAGCATTTTCTATTGCACAATATATAACACATACATCTGTTATCTTAGCACCCTGGGAAGCTGAAGCAGGAGGATTTCAAGGTTGAGCCTGGGTAATTTAGCAACCCAGGAAGACCCTGTATCAAAATGAAGGGGCCCCCAGGCCCCGCCCCAGGGAAGTCGAGGAACACAGGAAGAGTAGGCTGCCCTGGCAGGTTCCTAGGGTCGCCTCCTCTATCCCAGGTTCCCAGCTCTGGGCTTCAAGGCCAGTGACATCAGCCAGGGCTCTGCAGGGTCGCCCTTCTCCTCGGCCCTCCTCCCTCCTCCCAGTGCCCAGCCAGCCCTGGCTCCAGCTCCCCCAGGACCCACAGGAGGGTCAGTCCCACTGGGTGGGGGCTTCCGTGGGGGGCGGGTCATCCTTTCTGTCCTTTCTGAGTTCTCCCCTCTCTCCCCTCCCCCTCCCTGCCATCTTTGCACCTTCTCTCAGAGCCCCTCTCCGGTCTGCCCTTGCTGCTGGGACAGATCCTGGTGGCTCTGCTTGTCACAGGCTCTGGCACCTCCCAGTCCTGGGGCATGCACTGACAGTGCTCCACCCCCCTCCCACTAATGGGGCCACTGCTGTGGGCAAGAGGATTTGCAAATCCACCACCTTGCTTAACCTTGTAAGGGCAAAGCCACTGCAACAGGGACTCTGGGGATGGTACCTGAAAGGGCTGGCATGGTAGCAGCCTCCATGGCCAGTGTGGAAGTCAGGCCCAGACTCCCCACCTGTGAAATACGACAGTGCAAACTGGGGTCCCACACACATCTGCATGTGTGCCCTGTCATTTGTCTGCTTCCTTCTCAGCTCTGAAGGTCTTTAATTGTGCCATGCAGAGGTCTGCCTCAGTTTCCCCATCTGTAAAACAAGCAAAGCCTTGGTCAGATAACCACTCAGGTGGTATCCACCTCTTCATGTCAGTGCTGTGCCCAAGACGGCCCCCCAGGGGACCCTCCTAATTGGATGTGACAAACAGAAGGCCGCCTCCCTTGCCCTCTCACCTGCAGCTTGGGGTTGAGGAGGGAGGGAACAAGGCAGAGGCAGCAGGGGTGCCTGTTAGGGAGGGGGCTAAGGGACAAAGACAGCAGTTAGCACCTGAGGGGAGGAAGGAGGAGAGGGGAAGCCAGTGGGAGGAGGGGACAGAGGGGAAGAGGGGCGAAGGCAGAGGGAGAACTGTGCGGAAGCTCAGGCGGCAAATCATTCCTGCATTCTGGAGGAAGAGGCAGGAAGATCCCTGCAAGTTCCAGGGCCACCCAGTCAAAAGAAAGAAAGAAAGGGAGAAACAGAAAAGGCAGAGAGGAGGTGGCAAGCTCCTCAGAGACCGGAACTCTTAGAGCTTAACCTCCCCCTTTGCCTTCCCAGCGGGAGCGGCTGCGGAGCTCCAAGCCTGACAGCAGGTGGCGGTGGTGGTGGTGGGGACCCAGGAGCCCTGGGTTTCCTGTCACCAGGGCCAGGGCTGAGGGCATTGGGTCCCCTGGGGCCGAGGGGACACTGCATGTCCTTGGATCCCTTGTCCTCTCCCTGGGACGCAACCTGACTCTGCTACTTCCTGCCATCCAGACTGGATGGGACACCCAGCCCACAGACCTGGAGGTCAGCTGGTGGCCTGGGCAGCGTCAGAAGCCGCTCAAGGGTGGCGACTCCCAGGCAGATTGGGGAGCTGAACTGCAAGGCTGTCGCCCCCCAGGGCAGCGGGAGGGAGGAGAAAGGGTGGTGTGGATGAATAGAGGGGAACTTTCCTGCACTCGGTGCTCGTGACTCACTTCTGGGCTCAGGAACAAACAGCTCCCGACTAAATAGATGAAGAAAGCCTGGCACCCGCCCCCCAGCCTGGCATTCAAGGCCCGGCTTTCAGCTTTGTCTCTCAGCTTTATCTAATCAACTCACTCAACAAATATTTCCTAACAAGGCCTCCGACGACCATAATGACGACGACGTCGAACCCAAGGCTGAGCCCAAGCCAGACTCCTGCCCCCACCTCACCTTCTGCTCCTCCAAGTGACAAGGAGTCTTTTCATCCCTTGATTTACCTATCTGACCCCAACTCCTACACATCCTACAAAACCCAGCCTCTAGCTCTCCTACCTCCAGGAAGGGAGAAAATGGCCCCCCCCAACCCAGTCCCGGCCTGACGTCAGCGGGATGAGGGTGTAAGCCTCCTCACTGTGCTCCCCTTCCAAGATTGGAGGCTGCAGAAGCAGAATCCAAGCTGAGGCCGCAGCTGCAGGTTGGGGGGTCATGGAGAGTTTCCTAAACTGAGCAGTGGGCTCAGCTCCCCTCCTCGACCTGAGCGTGCAGATTCTGTCTGAGGAACCTCAGCACCCCTTCCTCAGTCCCCGCATGCCCTTCCTCCTAGTACACGAAAAGGCACCTGGATTCCAGGGAGGACTCGGCCTCCCCCCTCCCTCAAGGCAGATGGAGGAAAGATCGGGTGTGTTCAGATAACCGACAAGTTCATGGAGCCCAGCTCCACTGTGCGGACGCACCAGGCCGAGCTCTAGGCCACACGCGGCCCACCTGCGTGTGGCTGTCTCCAGCCGGGCCTTTCCGGGCTGGCACTTGTTCTGGAGAGCGGCACTGTGTGCCGCGCTGTCCCGGGCCTGCCCTTCAGAACAGTCTGGACACTTCAGGGCGTGGAACCCTCCAGTGGAGGCTCCCAAAGCCAGGGCCCCGGGACCTCCGCGCCGGGACGCGCCTGGAGCTGCCTCGAGCGCAGAGGGGCCTCCAGCCACCTGACCATGCACCCTTCGCGCCCCTCTTCTGGCCTCAGACACCCCACATCCGCCAGGACAGCGCTGGGAATGAAATACGTGCGTGTGTGTGTGTGTGTGTGTGTGTGTGTGTGTGTGTATTTACATTTTCAGTCACCAAGGAGCCCCCCTTCCTGAGAGCTGCCCCAGGACACTGAGGCCGCCAGCAGCCCAGGCTCCGGGCCCAGGCCTCCCGGGTGTGCGCGGGACACGGGTTCCTTCGTGCAAGGCAGCCTGGGGCCCCGGCGGAGCTGGGCCGGGGTGTCCCCTGGAGGCCCCACCCCACCTGTCCCGCTCCCTTCTCCCACTGCCCAGCCGCCCGACGCCAGCTCCCTGTCCCTCCTGCCTCAGTTTCCCGTACTGCAAACTGCTCTACAAACCTGCAGTTCTTTCCTGAGGGCAAAGTGAAGAGAGACCATCTCACAGGACAAGAGAAAGGAGGGGTCGATGCCTGGGGTAAGAGCCTGGTCCAGTGCCAGCCACATCTGTCTCTACCCGAGTCCCCAAACCCATCTCCTACTCTGCACCGACGGGCCTCGCAACCGGCAGCGACGGCAGCTGGAGGGGGCGACGGGCGTGTGGACGGCTCCGGGGTCGGCCTGGCCTTCTCCTCTCCCGTCGGCGCCTTTCGACTCTTCAGCCTCAGCGTCGCCCGTATGGAAGGGAAACTGAGGCGTCGGCAGGGTGGTGCGCCCCGAACCCGCCCCGGCTCGGAGAGGCGGTGACCGGGAATGAAGCCTCGTCTAATTGCATCCCTCGGGCTCCGGAGACCAGGGCCTGGGACGCGGGGCCCCAGGGCTGTTCCGCCCGCCGCTCGGCGCAAACAAGCGCGTTGTTTGCGGAGGGCGCGGCGGGCGGCGCGGCCCGAGAGCGATGAGGATTCGATGGAGCCGCGGCCGCGGCGGGGGCGACGGAGCCCGGGCGGGCGCAGGGATCGATCGCGCGCAGCTGTCGCGGAACAGCCCGAGGAGCATCACCCGCGGGCCTTGCGCCCCCGACCCCTGGGACGCCCAGCCCGCCAGGGGCGAAACCTCGGCGTCCGCAGTCCCGGGCGCGGTTTTCGGGACGTCCTCGGGCCCGCGTCCCACATGGGAGCGCCAGGGCGCAGGCAGCCGGCTGGGGACCCTCCAGCGCGGAAGGCCGGTCCCCTTCTGGCCAGCCGTCCTCGACCTCGCCCGAACGAAGGCGACAGGAGGCGGGCGACTGGCCTGGGGCGAGCTGGAATTGAAGGCCAGGATTTGGGGAGCCACACTTTGGGGGCGCTCAGGGGAGGAGTCCGCGCGGATGCGGGCTGGAAGGGACGTTGATTGCCATCATGTATTAAAACCTCGCTCTAATAAAAAAAAGAAGTGTACACAACAGCTGGTGAGTTTTATATCCGTGAGAGACAAATTTAATCTGGGGATCTGGTGCGGACCGCGCAGGGGGCTTGGGGAGACCCCCCAAAAGGAAACCTTGGAGTAACTAACCCCTTCAAAATTTTTAGTTTCCCATGAGGCTGGAGAAAGCAGGGGGCTAGGAAGGAGGTACACGGAGATAGCGGTGAAGGGAACACTGAGTTTGGTGAGCGGCGTGGAGACTGAAGGGCCGGAGACTGTTGGGCCCCAGGGCTGGAGGAGAGGGAGCCCCAACCTTTCCACCCCTTCAATCGAAAGAATCCAGCCCTCGGGTCATTTCCCTGGGATGGGCACAGAGAGGGTGAGCGGCTACCTGGGGCAGCCCAGCACGTGCTGAAGCCCGGGAGGCACAAGGAGCAGCAGGGTCCGGAGCGAAGCTCTAGTTTTCCTGGAGGGGCTACAGAGCCCAGAGTTTCTGGGAGGTGGCTGAGGTCCCCATAAGGGCAAGGAAGGGGTCTCCCAACTCCCTTCTGGCCCAACCCTCCCCCACTCGCAATTTGCCTAACGACCTAAGATCGATCAGCCCCAACCCCCTGCCTGTCTGACCGGCTCGATTCTATTTTACTAATTACTCAAAGGCCGCTGGTGGGAGGTGCCCGCACTGGGTCTGCAAGGGGGCCACACTCTCTGGGGGCCTCAAATTCTTACTCTATTTCCCAGTGGGGCAAAGAGGGAGCTCCCCACTCTTTGGCCCGTCCGAATCCTTGACCTAAGGCGGTGGGGGCGCAGCACACACCTGGGGAAGGACCTTCCTTGGGGCTGGGCGACCTTCCCACATTAGGGAGATGGGGTGCTCTGTCCCGCTCAGGGTGTCCACAGGCAGCAGAGGGGTGGGACCCCATCTCAGAGCCATCAAAATGGATCATACAAAATGGATCCTCTCCCCATCAGAAAAGCTGCGCTTTGTCTTTTAAAAATAAAAGTGGTGGCAGACCTGTAGGAAATACAGCAGGAATCGCACCCTGTCCTCCATCTCACTTCCCCACTGAGCTCCCCGAAGGACAAGCTCCTCCCGCTTTTGTCTCCCCTCCTCCAGCCCCCTCCCCACCCCCACACTGCCTTCGCTTTCTAGAGCCCGGGATGCTATCATTTTTATGGCTGCCGATTGATTTTTAGACCCCACGATTCTTTTTAATTATCTGTGATTGTTGCAGGGTAAGGGTTGGGGAGCTCAGGATGGGGCTTGGCATAGCCAGACCGGCCCCCCTTCTTCCCCACATTCGGAATCCTCATGGGCAGGGCTAACCTCATTTCCAGGCCTGCCCCTACCTCCCCTCCTTGGTCTTTCCACCTGGAAGATGGGTGTGATTGTCCATAAACCTGGAATTATTCCCAACAGACGGAAGAGTCTGAGGACCTGCACTCTGGGGATGGGTACTGTTGGCACTCGGAAAGAACCATAGGGACCTCAAAGGGGGGCGTGGCGGATGTCACCCTCTCCTAGGACCCAAGGGGCAGTAAGTACCGGAATATAAACAGTAGCACTAAATGCTGAGTCCTAAGCACACACAGGGGTCCTCCTGTCACCCTTCTCCTTCTTATAGCTTGGCTCAGACCACTCCATGCAATGATCCCATCCAAAATAAGGGCCCCTAGCCGACCACTTCCCCCAACTCACTGGCCCTCAGAGACTCCCTCCCCGCTCATAATTGGGGACAGCAAAGAGCCTCCTCTGGCCCTTGGCTAGGGCAGCTAGAAGGTACTTCCTGACCAGTCATAGGAGGGGAAACTGAGGCACAGAAAGGTAGCTGGTACGTGGTCAAGCCTGAGTGCAGGCCTGGGCCCACCTCACCGTGTGGACCCTGAATCAAGGCAAGGTCTCTAAAGGTCACTCGTGCAGCAGAGTGACTTAGGGACTCGGACTCGTCCCTCCCCCCGCTGAGACGGTGGAGAGCAATTCCAGACGGAAGCCCTCAGAACTCCTCCCTCCCTTCCCACGGATGCCCGAGGGCAGATGTCCCCGGAAGGAAGAGGCCAGGGCTGTTTCAAGACCTTCCTGACCCTGACCTTCTCCCTAACCTGCATCTTGCCCAGTACAGGTGTCATGACCCAAAGGTGTCCCCTCCCTGATTATAGCAAAGCCTCCCATTTATCCCACTTCCCAGGGGGCGCTGGGCCTCACCGGTCTCCGAGTGGTAAAGAGAAGTCGAACCTGGCTCCACCCCAGAAGTTTCCAGCCAGGGCTTTTGAGGGGACAGGAGAGAGGTCCTCAGTGTCGCAGGGCTGGAGGGTGACAGGTACCCTTGACTCACTCCTAGGCTCCAGGAACATTGGGACCCTGGAATCCGGAGAGGTCTTTGGCACTCCGAAGGCTGGTCATTCCAATGAGTACTTGGGGAAACTGAGGCCCAGCTTGTACACCTGGGGTGACACAGACTGCGACTTGGCCTAAGGATCTCGCTCTTACCCATCTCACCCCGAAGAGGTCGGGTGAGGGGGCTGTGGAGCCCAATCTGCGCATGAGGAGGTCTAGGATTCCAGGACATCTGTCCCCGGGGCTTTAAGCAATCGAGGTGACCCCCAGTCACCCCTAAGCGTCGGGCCACAGCCAGGCTCCCTGGAGATGAATCTGACTCTGGAGAGAATCCCGGAGTCACAGACGCAGCCCTCGTCCCCACCCAGGCAGAGGCCGTCCTCGGACCCTCGCCCGCCGGCTGTCCCTTAGGGAGGGAGCGCCGCGCCCCAGGCGGTCACGGGCAAAGGGGACCCCAGAAGCTCCGCGCCTGGCCCCTCCCGCCTGCCTGGCGCTCGCGGGGGCCGGGCGGGCGGGGAGCGGCGCGGGCGCGGGTGGGCGGGGGCGCTGACGTCAGACCCCGGCCCGGGCGCCGCGGCCTCTCCCCGCCACATTCTGGTGGCCGCGGTCGCTCTCGCTCGCAGCCGGGCCGGCCGTTGCGCCGCGCAGCCTTGAGCCTCTCGCGCGCAGCCACCGGAGAGCAGGCAGGGGCCATGCGGCGGCCTTGAGCGCGCCAGGCGGGCGCCGAGCATGGAGCTGAGTCTGGAAAGCCTCGGGGGGCTGCACGGCGTGGCCCACGCGCAGGCGGGAGAGCTGCTGAGCCCCGGCCACGCGCGCCCCGCCGCGGCGCAACACCGGAGCCTGGTGGCGCCTGGACGCCCTGGCCTGGTGGCCGGCATGGCCAGCCTGCTGGACGGCGGCGGAGGTGGCGGCGGGGGTGCTGGGGGCGCAGGCGGCGCGAGCGGCGCGGGGGGCGGCGCGGACTTCCGCGGAGAGCTGGCAGGTCCGCTGCACCCGGCCATGGGCATGGCCTGCGAGGCGCCCGGCCTGGGCGGCACCTACACGACGCTCACGCCCCTCCAGCACCTGCCGCCGCTCGCCGCCGTGGCCGACAAGTTCCACCAGCACGCGGCGGCCGCGGCCGTGGCCGGAGCGCACGGCGGCCACCCGCACGCGCACCCGCACCCCGCGGCCGCGCCGCCCCCGCCGCCCCCGCCGCAGCGCCTGGCCGCCAGCGTGAGCGGCAGCTTCACCCTCATGCGAGACGAACGAGCGGCGCTTGCCTCCGTGGGCCACCTCTACGGGCCCTACGGCAAGGAGCTGCCCGCCATGGGGTCGCCGCTGTCGCCGTTGCCCAACGCGCTGCCGCCCGCTTTGCACAGCGCCCCGCAGCCGCCGCCGCCGCCGCCGCCGCCGCCGCTGGCAGCCTACGGGGCTCCGGGCCACCTGGCCGGGGACAAGCTGCTGCCGCCCGCCGCCTTCGAGCCGCACGCCGCGCTGCTGGGGCGCGCGGAGGACGCGCTGGCCAGAGGGCTGCCTGGAGGCGGCGGCGGGGCCGGGGCAGGCGCAGCAGGCAGCGGGGGCGCCTCGGGGTTGTTGGCGCCGCTGGGCGGGCTGGCGGCGGCCGGAGCGCACGGGCCACACTCGGGCGGCGCTGGCAGCGGCCCCGGCGGAGGCGGAGGCGGCCCGGGCGCCGGCGCGGCGGCCGAGGAGATCAACACCAAGGAGGTGGCGCAGCGCATCACCGCGGAGCTGAAGCGCTACAGCATCCCGCAGGCCATCTTCGCGCAGCGCATCCTGTGCCGCTCGCAGGGCACTCTCTCAGACCTGCTGCGCAACCCCAAGCCCTGGAGCAAGCTGAAGTCCGGCCGTGAGACCTTCCGCAGGATGTGGAAATGGCTCCAGGAGCCCGAGTTCCAGCGCATGTCCGCGCTGCGCCTTGCAGGTAGGATCGCCGCGCTCGCCGCCGGGCCCTGGACACCCGGGCCTCTCCCACGCCCCGGCTGAGCGCCTTGCCAGCCCGGACCCGCCCGCCAAAGGCTACATCAAGATCTGAGCCTCTGCGTGTTCGTACCGTCGCCAAAAGGGAGACAGGAATTGTGCCATCACCCCCATCCCACCCCGTCGCTGCCCTTGCCCCGTTGGGGACGGATAGGGTCCCTGGTCGCCTTTGCCCTGCTCAGGGGGTCGGCGCCCTTCCCAGCGAAGCCCCCAGAGTCGCTCATTGTGTGTGCGCTCGCGCGCCTTGGGGATAGGTGTGCTGTGTCCCGAGCCAGCCACGGCTGTCTCCACGGGGTCCCACTCCCCTCCCCTCATTCTAAGGGCCTAGGAAAGAGATCGCCGAGCCCCCAGCCCCGGGCCACCGAGCGCCAAGTCCGTGCTCGGACCCTGGCGCCTCTGCAGCCGGGGCCAGGCCGAGCTCAGCCCCCAAGCCCAGCGCGCTCTTCTTTGTAGCTCGGCCTTTGCGATCGATAGCCCCCTCCCCCACTCCGGCCGCTGGCAAAGGTCACCCGAGAGTGGGCGGGGGAGGGGCGGCCCGGGGGACCCTCGGCTCGCGCGGCCCGGAGGCCTTCACACCCGCAGGGCCACCCCGCCGCCCCGCCTTCGCTCGGGTGCGCGCGCCGCGGCCGGCCTTGCGTTTGGGGTTTTGTCTCGGCTTTCCCCTCATCTGTGCGCGGGCCGACCATGGCGATTTATGTCTCGCTTGCCCTCCGTTTTCTCCGGTAGCTCCTGCTTCTTCCTGCTGTCCCTCCCAGGCCCACTCCGAATGCCGCCCCCTGGGGACCGGCCCTCTCCTCCTCCCAGCTGACAACAGCTGGGTCTACACCTGCCCCCAGCCAGGAAGGCGGCTCAGAAGAGGGGGTCTTCCCCTATTGGTGTTGGGGAGCAGGCTGTGCACCCTGGGCCTTGGCCACAATAGCAGCTTCCAGCACCAGATCGATTGGTTGGCTTTCTTTCAGAAAACAGCGAGGAGGCTGGGACGAGGGGCTCAGCCAGATGCCCCAGCAGAGGGTGACGTTAGGGAGTGACTGTCCCTAGCGGCCCGCCCCCTCAAATCAGGCCCCGTCCCGTGCAGACCCCCCCACAACCCGCTCCCTCCCCACACTGCAGGCATGTGGCACCCACGGACAGGCCTCAGTTTCCCCCTCTGCAGAGCCATGTCTGGCTGGAGTCTCCACACTCTTACAGTCTCTGCAGGGTCTTGGGAAAATGAAGTGCTATTCGAGTGAGACAGTGACAGGTATCCAAGTCCCTGGGGAGGTGGGCTGGGCCTCCTCTCTTGTTTGGCCCCCACCACACATGGAGGGACATTCAGAGGGACAATTCAGTGACAGGTGAGCTGAGGGGAGAGAAAGCTCTGACCCAGAGATGCCAAGGGCAGTCACCAAACCGGGGATCCACACAGCACAGCGCCACACCACTGCCCACGGTGGCCTCCTTGCTGTGCATGTATCTGAGCCACTCTGTCCTGTGCTTCTGACTGTCACCGAGTGCCAGCCACTCCCACACTGGCGGCTGAACACTGAACTCACCTGCATCCCCAGCCCTGTCTATTTTGAGATGGGAGTTCCTTAAGTTGCTGGGGCTGACCTCTACTTTGCAGTCTTCCTGTTTCAGCCTCCCGGAGTTCCCAGGTGGCAGGCGATCCACCTTGACAGGCTTCCTTAGTGGTATTTGAATGGCATTTGGGGGGGGGGGTCACACAAATGATCCGCCAGAGCATCACAGAGACAAGCCAGCTACTAAGTGGCACAGAGGGGACCTGCTGCCAGGTGAATGGTGCCCACCCCCACCGGACGATGAGTTCCAGGTACCCCAGCACCCGTGTTTCTCTTCAGTTCTGCTCACTGGCCCTGCTACCCAGACCGCCATACTCCTACCAGCTGCAAGTGTAGCTACAGACAGAGAAACTAAGGCCATGTTTACCCTGGCACTGGCGCCTGATGCCCACAGCAGCAGTCCCAGCTCCCCCAGCCAGCTTCCGCATTTAGAACACAAAAGTTGGAATGACAGCCCTGGGGCCGGCTGTCTGTCGTGGTGCACACCTGTCACCCCTGCACTCTAGGAGGCTGAGGCAGGAGGACCCCAAGTTCAAGCCCAGCCTGACTGTCTTGGTGACTTACCAAGACCCTGTCTCAAAATAAAAAATAAATTAAAAGTTGGAATGTACCTCAGTGCAGAGGCCCTGGGTTCCATGACCATACTAAAAGAAAATGGCGGTGAAGGGGGTAGGGAGGCCGGGCCAGTGGCAGAGCTGCTTAGGTGTGGGAGAAAATGAACCAGGACCACTCAGCCTGCTCCCTGCTCTGCCCCAGGCAGTGACCTCGCCACACCTGGGTGCGCCTGGGGCCACGTCTACACCTCCGGCTCCACCTCCCAGGCCTAGGCCAGCCGGGTAATTAGGCCTGGCCAAGGCCTTTAGTTCCGCTCCCTGCACAAATGGAAAGCGGTTAAGTGGCGGCAAATCGCAGCGGTTAAGGGGGAGGCGGCCAGGCGCGACCCCACTCACCACAGTGACAGCCCCAGCGTCTGGAGTGCCCTCGAGGTCTCCCTGAGGCCTCCCCGTGTCGCCTGCGCTCAGTCCTGACCCGCCCTACTGCCTCCCAGCGACAGACCAGTCTGCCCCAGTGCGGCCATGACAGTGTCCCCAAGCCTCAGAGTCCTGCCTGCCAGAGAAAGGGACACTAGGGAAAGGTACCTGCGGATAGGAAGGAGAAGGAAGGAGACCCGGTACAAAGAGAACGAATGGAGATAGCTGGGGAGAGAGCGCTAGGACGGAGGCCCAGCAAGGGCAGAGACTTCCGGGTCCTCCCGGACTCTCTGTTTCCAAGGTCCCCAAACAGGTCCTCCTCCCACCCCCAATCATCAGCCAGGGGAGCAGAGGGTGCCTGTGACTTCTTCATTTCACGGAGGCTCCCCCAAAAACCCTGAAAAGACCTCGGAATGCCAGTCTCTGCTTCCTAGCCCTTGAGCCTCAGTTTACCCATCTGTAAAATGTGTGTTTTGGCTGGTGGGAGCCAGGTTCCACCGGTGACATTGTGATTCTGGGTCCCAGTAGGCTCACTCCGCAACCCCCAACCCCAGGGTCCTCCCCCACCCCACCTCAGGGGCGATTTAAACTGTGATTACGGCAGAGGGGCTGGGGGAGGGTGGGCCCCCACTACTCCTGGGGTGGGGGTCGGTCGATGAATTCGAATTACCATCTCTAATTCATCACCAGTCCCGGTCGATAGCTTCAGCCGCCTTCAAATATTGTTTAAATTGCAACTCAGGAATAAAAGTATTTTTTGTAACTGATCAGAAAAATATACTTATATTTAATACAACATCCAAGGGAGGCAGTTGGAAAAAGAACCTGTTTCGGGCACCGCCAGGGCCAGTGGGAGTCCAGAGCCCAGGGTCCCTGAGGAATGGTGGAGACCAACAGGGGGAGACAGACAGCGAGAAACTGACCCAGGGCCCACCGGTGCTTAAGCCCTGCATGAAACAAATAGTCCTAAGGACAAAACCTGGAGCCGTTTCTAGAACTGAGTTCGTGAGGGCAGAGGTGGCACTGAGTCCAAATTGGTGGTGAGTGTGCCAGGCGTGTACCGGAGGCTGGGGTCCTGGAGAGGAGAAGGAGGCCTGTGAACCCAGCCCACAGCCACCTCCATCCAGGACGATCCGATTCCAGGGGCGGATCAGCCCCTCAACTTTAATGAAAACCCAAGCCCCGGCTGGGTGTGTTGGGACACACTCCTGACACCAGCATTCTGGGAAGAGGGGAAGGAAAAAGAGACCTAACCTGGCTCCATCTGTCCCTGATTCATCCCAGACAGGATCTGAGCCTCAGTTTCCTCGTCTGAGAAATGGGCACAGTTCCTGGGCAGCACCGAGTGGACAGCAGCGCTGGATCCCTTCCCCTGGCTCTGGAAGGGACACTGTGGTGGCACTGTGAATTGGGCATAGCAAGGTTCCAAGCGACTTTTCTGGCTCTAATAGACTGGGCCCCTCATGGACACCACAGAGAGTCTGAGGGAGTCACCTCTCGCTTGCTGTGAGGCTCCAGCTGGCATCTGCCTCTTTCATTCTCAAGTCCTCTTAGGTTGAAGTCTTAGGACCGTGCCGCAGTCTGTCGCCCTGCCTGCGCTCCTTCCCTATCAGCCACTCCCACTCTAGTCTGAACCACTCCTGCCTTTCTGCCATCTCCTCCCTGGTCTGCCAGCTCCACCTCACACCTTGCTCTCTGGCCCCCACAAGCGGAGGGGGCTTTTCACGCCTCTGTGGAGCTTGTCAGGCCCTATGTCATTGTCCGCTGCCTCAGTGGTTCCCCGAGAACCGCTGAGGAGGAGAGATAGCTTCCTGTTACCGCTGTCAGTTCCCTAACTGAATCTCTCGGGGTTCTGGTGGCTGGGGGAGGGACAGGGACAAAAGCTGCAGGTAGGAAAGTCGGGCAGCTGTGGGGGGTGAGGCCACCCGGAAGCCTTTTTGTGTTCAGACCGAAAGCTGCCAGCCTAACGTGGTGAGGCAGCAGGTCTGAGTCCAGCTTTTAATTAAATATGGACCCTGATCAGTGAGAAGAGTAGAACTAGTGAGGGTGGGGCCTGGGCCCAGGGCCACCGGGCCAGCGATCCTCATGCCCTTGGGCAGGCTGAGGACACCTGCTGCCTCAGTTTCTCCTCTGCCAAGTAAGCCTTCAAGTAAGCGGGGCTGGAAGCTGGGAGTCTGTTCTTTTGTGGGATTTCTGGAGACATAATCACGCCACGAGCCCAGGCTGGCCGCTTACCCTCTGGATCCCTCCTGCCTCAGCCTCCCAAGCGCTAGGATTACAGGTCTGCGCCTCCAAACTTGGTTCCTCTGGAGTCTTTTCATGCAGGATGCTGGGGGCAACTTGGGGGACCCCTCCAAAATGAGTCACAGAGTGACATTTGTCCTACCTGGACCGAGAGGGACAGGGGCGTAGTGCAGATGCCCGCATCGCAGCAGAGTCTGGGGTGCAGGGAAAGGGGCGCCGGCCGCCACCGAGCGGGGTGTGGGGAGAGGAGACGCGGCGTGTCAGACACCTTGCCTTGCGCACAGGGGTCGCTGGCTGGACGTCCACACCTCGATTTCACTCCCTAGGGAGACACTGTGTCCCGCAGGTCGCAGGTCAGGACCCGCAAGTCCCGGCGCCAGACTCGGCGGCCACGCACAGCCCAGCCCGGGCTCCGGACCTGCACACTGGCCAGAAGTCATCTCTGTGTCCTCAATTCTTTTTTTTTTTTTTTTTTTTTAGGTTTTTTGAGACAGGGTCTCGCTTTGTGGTTCAGGCTGGCCCTGAGCTCAGCCTCCAACTCACATCACAATCCTCCTGCCTCTGCCTCCCGAGTGCTGGGATTACAGGCGTGAGCCCACACCCGGCACTGTGGTATGTGGTACTGGTTGCTGCTGGGTGTGGGTCTCCACACCCAGTATTGTTATGTGGTTACCGGGGAATCAAACCCGGGCCCTTGTGCTTGCGAGACAGGCGCCGGAACCACTGAGCTAACTCCCTGGCCCCCTGTGTCCTCAATTCTTATGAAAGGAGGAAGAGAGAAAAGGAAAGTTACTTTTGGGAGTTTTTTTTTATATGGAGACTGCACTGGGGGCTTCCACTGAGCTCCATCCCCAGCCCTTTTAATGTTTTTATTTTGAGACAGTCTCACTCGGTCACCGGGCGGGCTAGAATCTGAGTTTCAAGGGCTTCAGCCTCCCCTGCTTCTGAGCCTGGTCTCCGCATTATTTTAAAGTAGCTGACACTTTGACCAGCTTCCAAATTTAAATAAGAGAAGATGGCAGTTCCAGACCCTTCTTTCTGCACTACCCACGTGTTCCCACACCCAAATCAACTGCAGGTGTGAATTACTTATCTTTGGCTTTCTTTTTTCTTTCTTAAGGAGGGTACTGGAGATCGAACCCAGGGCCTTCACATCAGTTACATCCCCAGCCCTTTTAAATTTAAGTTGGAGACAGTGTCTGGCTAAATAAGTTGTTAAAGCTGAGCTCAGATTTGCAGCCTTCCTGCCTCAGCCTCCCAGCATGGTCTGGCTTCAACTCCCTCTTTAAAGGCATAAAACAAAACAGTCCAGAATCTCTGTCTTCTCCCTCTGCACACACAGAAGATCCCTGGGAATAAACACAGGTTACCCCAGGCAAGTGCAGGGATGTATGTCTGTCATCCCAGCTACTGGGGAGGCTGAGGCAGGAGGATGGAAACTTGGTCAGCCTGGGGCATTTAGGGAGACCCTGTCTAGAAGCCAAAAAATAGAAAAGGGCCGGGGATGGAGCTCAGTCGTAGAGCTTCCCAGTTCAGTGCCCAGCGCAGCTAGGTTTGGCATCACACCCCGCCGCCGCCGGCCTTTTCTGCTGGCGCCTCCTGTTCTGCCAGTGGTTGGCCCTGGTCTTTACTGAGCCGCCTTCCCGCCCGCCCACATTTAGGCAGCTGGGACAGGTGGGCCTCCGTAGGGGCGCAGTTGACAACGTCCTCAGGCCAATCACTTCGCCCTGGGAGTTTATCTGGGGATTAATTTCTTAACAATTGAACTGGGGGGCCAGCCTCCTTTCCCTTTTCTGGGCCAGCGTCTCACCCTTTCCCTTATCTCCGGGTCCTTTCCTGTCATCTTTTTCACATTCGTTTGCACCTGTCTGGCTGCCGTGTTCCTGGGTGGTTTTTTCCAAAGCTCTTGATGTGTGGCGTGTGGGTTTCCTGACTCTGCTTCCCCGTGTGAGGAGGGTCTGTGTCGCTGAGGGAGCCACAGGGCGGGGTGACCCCAGGGGGTGAGGTCCCCACTTCCCTGATAAGTCTGAAAGGCTCAGAAATGGAAAATGCGGCCATTAAAATCCCGTGGGGAGGGACGGAGGGAGCACCTGCGGAGGAGAGAAGAGGCCCGAGGGGGGCTGTGGGGACCTCGGGAGTCCTGGCCGTGCCTGGAGAAGGCTCCGTGCCCCTCTGCCTATGGAAACCCCCTCTCTCTCCTTCCTCCCCCTTGTTTGTCTCTTGAGAAAAGGACTCCTCCACAGGTAGCCCAGGCCGGCCTTGAATTCGCTGCAGTCCTCCCGCCTCGGCCTCCCCTGCCTCAACCTCCCGATGCTGGGATTACAGGGGTGCACCATCGCACCTAGCCTGGCTGGGAACTCCACTTACACTCCCCGAGGGGCGCAGGGTGTGCACCAGGGAGCCAGCGTTTGCTCCACACCCTCCTCCACTCAGAGCACTGCTCTGTGACCGCCTTAGCCGAATCCCCCTCGGTCTCTGCCGGTCTAGAGAGGCCAGTGGCAGATGCTGAGGCAGCCCAGCCAGCAAGGTGGGGGCACATCAGCGCACCCCGCATGTGGGGCCCCAGTAGCGGGTGCCCAGGGGCAGGACATGTCGCCAGGGAAACCAGTCACCATCAAAGCCAGGAGCAGGCTGTGTGTTGAGTCACTGCGAGGTGAATGAAGCACCCAAGAGAGAGGGTGCGGCCTGTGGTCCTGGGTGTCCCTCACCCTCACCTGGGGGCACACAGGCACACAGCAGGGGTTGAGCATGGCCACCAGGGCGAGCTACAGACAGTGGGGCATGAGGGGATGGACGGTAGCGCCAGAGTCTCCCGCGCAGTCCCCTGGACCCCTCCCCGCCCTTGTCTCCTTCTGAAATTCTGGGTTCTCCCAGCAGCGCCCAGGCACTCACTAGCCTCCCGGGGCTTTGGCGACCTCCCCTGAAGCTGTCACCAACTCCTGATCTCTGGCTCCATCCTCCACGTGAGGTCTTCCTCTGTGCTGCACCCCTGTGCCTGGGATTGCAGGCATGAGCCACCACGCCTGGCATTGTGGTATGTGGTACTGGGAATCGAACTCAGGGACTTTGCATTTGCCAGGCAGATGCTAGAACCACGGAGCTAACTCCCAGGCCCTGCTGTTTTGTATTTTGAGACAGAGTCTCAGTGAGTAGTTCAGGTTGGTCTGGAACTCACAGCGATCCTCCTGCCTCAGCCTCCTGTGGAGGCATGTGTCACCTCACTGTGTTAGTTCCCTGCCTGTATTTGGAAGCAGAGACTCAGATGTGGCTTCCCAAGCAAGCTTAGTATGGTAACCTGTCCCCCTGCCCGCAGCCTCAGACTCGCCCCTCCCAGCGTGTGTTTGTGGGTGAATGGGTGAATGAACACACGGATGCAGAGGCCAGCCTGCCACTCATTCACACCGGGCCCCTGCACGTGGGAGCCATTGCCCACTTCTGGATGGGGACACTGCGGGCCACTTGGTAAACGAGGTTGAGCGTCCTCAAAGCTTGCTGGGAGCATCGAGGCCAGCAGAGAGACGGCACACCAAGGCCCATGAAGGCTGCTCTGCTGTCCTACCGTCTGAGCCACAAGCTGCAGGCTGGGCCCTTGCTAAGGTCCTGGTTGCTCACCATGGCTGATGTGTGGAGTGGCTGTGTGTGTGTGTATGTGTGTGTGTTTCCTGACTGCATCCCCATGTGAGGGCGTGTGAGGAGGTCTGTTGGCTGATGGAGCCCCAGCCCCAGCAGGGGTCTCTGATGGAGGAGGGGGTAAGAGAGAAGGAAAGGGGAGCCCAAGACAAGTGCAGGGAGGAGATGGGAAGAGAGGGGCTGGGCCAGGGGAAGAGGGGGTAAGGAGGGAGACAGTGTCTGGGGTCCTCAGACCCATCCAAGATTGGTGGGACTAACAGATGGGTGTGGCCAAGGGACCCAGAGGAAGGACCTATTATGCCCCAGCAGGGTAGTTGAGGGAAAGGCCCTCCTGAGGAAAGGGCCACTGTAGCTGGGCATTGAGGGATATGTAGGAGTTCTCTGGCTAGCCCCGTCCAACTCCTTCCTCTTAAGATCACCTTCTCCATCTGCCCTCTCTCCTGGAAGAGTCCAAAGATCCCTGCTGAGAGAAGCAGAGGGATCTCAAGACCTCCAGCAAAGTGGGGCCCAGAGGCAGTTTCTCTTGGGGCTTCCAGATGGAAGCTTCCGGGGACCTCACTCCGGACAGGTCCACACCAGGCTACATACAGTCCCCCGGCCCGGCTGCGCTGGGGACGGCTGCCCTCTGCTGGAAATAGCAGGAACTGCAAGGAGGCCTCACGGGGGAGGGTGGTGACCTTGGGGTGGAAACTGGAACCTTGGAGTGCGGAGCCAGCCCAGGCCCTGTCCTCCAGCCACAGCGGATGGGGGAGCAGGCGCTGGTGTTCTCAGCTCAGAGCGGTTTACAGGGTCCACCTGATCTCAGTGGGTCCGGGCTCAATCGTGGGGCCCGGGAAGACCAGGAGAGCAGGCTGGATAAAAGCAGGACTGGGGCGCCAGGAGGGAGCCCGCTGGTCCTCAGTGCCCTGGGAAAAATGGAAAGGAACCAGGCCTGGTGGCGCAAGCCTGTCATCCCTGCACTCTGGGAGGCTGAGGCAGGCAGGTCGAAAGTTCAAGCTGAGACTGCTCAACTTAGAAACTTAACCAGTTGCTAAGTTAACAATTTAACTTTTTTATTTTTGAAAAAAAAAAAAAAAAGTCAGAGATGGAGCGCAGTGTGACGGTCCTAGCACCTGAAGAAGACAAGGAGTGGGGATGGGGAGTGGCCCTGTGGCAGGGGTCCGGCAGGGCCTCCCAGGGAGGAAGATGGAGAGCGTGGCAAGGTGGCCAGAGCGTGAGAAGTGCATTCTGGGAGGGGATGGCTAGTGCAAAGGCCCTGAGGTTGGACCAAGCGGAGCTGGTGTGACCGGGGGAAGTGAGTCATCCAGCACCCCGAAGCAATCTGAGGTCTCGTGACATCTGGGGCCACTGTCTGCCCCCCTGGTGAGGGCACTCAGGGGACCTCGGGGTGGGGTCGTGGGCTGTGGGTGCTGAGATGGGCGATGGGCGGGTGCTGCTCCCCAGTCATGGTGGGGGTGAGGACAGCAGGAAAGAGGAGACAAGCTTGACAGGGACAGTGGGGGACAACAGAGGGAGGTGGTCAGGTGTGGAGGAAGTGATAAAGAAGGAGAGAGAGGAGGAGATGGAGGGGCTGCTGGAGGAGGAGACGCAGGAGGGGAGGGGAGGCGCGGGTGGTGCTGAGCAGGCAGATAAGCTGACCCCTAGGTGGAGGGTGAGGGCGCAGGAGCCATGCAGGTAGCAGCCACTGTCCAGCAGGGTGGCGATGGATCTGCTACGCAGGTGCTTGTCACCGTCCCCCAGCCCTGTGCACCGCAGTCCTCACCAGCCTCAGTCTCCACCCTCAGGGAAGGGGCTCATCGGCAGCCTCCTCCCCTGGCTGGCTGGGGGATGGGCGAGGGCCAGCTGCCGACCGGATCGATGGCGCTGGGAGAGCGGTGATTAGCCTCTTTCTGCTGCCCCGGCAAAACAGCAAAGTTTCCCCGACTCCGCTGCGCCCGCCCCTCCCCCAGCCGCTGCCTTTAGGTCCCCATTGGTCGCTTGATGGAGACTCAGAGGGGACCAGAGAGGATGGAGCCCACGTCCGGCTCCCTGGCCAGTGCACACCTGCCCTGAGCTGGGAGCCAGGTCCCTCCCTGCCTCCGGAGTCACTTCAGTCACCCATCTATTCATCCATGTGTTTGCAGTACTGGGGACAAAGCCTGGTGGTTCTTTATCACTGAGCTACATCCCCAGGTCTTTTTAGTGCATACATTTTCATTTTGAGACAGAATCAATTTCTAAGTTGTCCAGATTGGATCCAAACTCAAAATCCTCCTGCCTCAGCCTCCCAAGTGCTGGAATGATAGGTACTCACCCCCCTCAGTGTCGACCTTTTGAAAGAATGGGAACAGGGCACAGCGGTGCACATTCATATTTCCAGCACTCTCGGAGGCTGAGGCAGGAGGAGTGCCTGTTAGAGCGTAGCCTGGATTTAATGACTTAACAAGAGCTTTTCTCAAAATAAAAAAGGCTCGAGATGCAAAGATCCTGGGTTCAAGCCCCAGTAACTAAAAACTCGAGACAAAGCAAAACAGAACAGGCACCTAGTTCCCTCCCTTGACCTTCACAGAACACCCAGGTTCTAAAGAGGTCAAGGAAGTTCTTTGCTTTTCTCTCCAGTTTCTTTCTGCAGGTAAAATAGAAATATATACATAATGCATATGTATTTATTATAATATATAATTATATAACATCTAACACATTATATTATATACTATTTATAGATATAATATATAACATATGTATATATTATGTGTATTACATAATACATACTATACATATATATATATGTGTGTGTGTGTATGTGTATGTATTTTATGTATATATACTTGTTTCCCGTGGCATTTCATGCACAAACACTACGCACTACACTCTTCATTACCCATGCCAGACCAAATATGAATATTTTGGTACTGAGGATGGAACTAACACCTTATGCATGCTAAGCCCAGGCTCTAGCCCTGGAGCTTCTCCACAGCCCCTACAATCATCTTTTTTTTTTTTTTAGGTTTTTTTTTGAGACAGGGTCTCGCTTTGTAATTCAGACTGGCCCTGAGCTCACTACGAAGCTCAAATTAGCCTCAAACTCTCAGCAGCCCTCCTGCCTGCAGGATTACAGGCGAGAACCACCACCCAGCTCTATGGTATATGGTACCAGGGATCGAACTTGGGACCATGTGCTTGCCAGGCAGATGCCAGAACCACTGAGCTAAATCCCCGGCCCCTGCAGTCGCCTTATATTCAAACCCACACCTCTATTGGTTTCACAATAAGGTTACAAAGACAGTCTCTGTCCAGTCGATATTGGGTGATTACCGTTATTATGGTTTTGGGGAATGGTGCCCCCAGCTGAGCCGCATGGAGTCCTACTAGAAGGCCCTTCCTTCCTTGGGCAACTGTTTGATATTTCAGGAGGTCATAGATCCCAACCACAGATTCTTGCCATACTGCCCAAGAAAACGCAGAAGCAACTCAGTAGGAATGGGGTGCACTGGGAAGTCATCCCCTCTTAACTCTCAGGAAGGGCTTCTTTTCCAGGCTGTCTGCCTCTTCAGGTCCTTGGTGCTACTTTTATATCATGGTTTTCCAGAGTACCCCCCTCTTCCTTACTATTTCCAGAAGCCATCATTTCTTTTTTCTGTTTACTTTCTCTTGCAAATGGGGCACACCCTCCAGTAGCTTTCTGAGAAAAGGTGTGTGGAGCATCAACTTTTGGAGTTTTTGAATAGCCAGATAGTTTGGCTGTTTGACAGTTTCTGGGGTTTGTTTGTTTGTGACAGGACACCCAAAGGTGTTCTGATCCTCTGTCCTGTGCATGACACCTGACTTCCTCTCGGGAAGCTTTGACAGTTTTCTCCTTATTCCTATTGCTGTGAAATTTCTCAAGGATGAGCCTTCCCCGTTGTCCGTTCCACGCGGCCAGGTGAGCATTTGGTGGGCTACTTTAACCTTGGGACTAATGTCTTTGCCTGGCATTTTTATTTTCTCTTTATTAGTTGGTCTTTGATCATCTCTTCTTCTAGTTTTGAATTATCTCTACTTTTAAACTTCCATTTGTTTTTTTCTTGGTGGTTTGAGACAAGGTCTCGCTAGGCCAGGCTGGGCTTGAATTCACTATGTAGCCCAGGCTGGGCTTGAACTCATGCAATCCTCCTGCCTCAGCCTCCCAAGTCCTTGGGCTGTGGGTGTGCACCGCTGTGGCCAGCTATGTACTTATGTTTTTGAAACATAGTTTTACTATGTTGCCTGGATGATCTCAAACTTTTGGGCTTATGCAATCCTCCTGCCTCAGTTTCCCTGAGTAGCTTCAGTACACATGTACCACCATATACAACCAAATTCCACCTCTAATTTTGTGATCATCCTTTTCCCCTTTCCCCTCTCTGTGTCTATTCTTTTGTCATCTAGGGTATATGTTTTTTTGTTCTGTTTTGAGACAGGGTCTCGCTTTGTAGTTCAGGCTGGTCCTGAACTCAGTCTCCCACTCAGCAATCCTCCTGCCTCTGCTCCCAAGTGCTGGGATGACAGGTGTGAGCCACCACGCCCAACATTGTGGTATGTGGTTCTGACTGCTGGTGGGTGTGATTCACCACGCCCAGCGTTATCGTATGTGGTTACCGGGAATTGAACTAGGGACCTTGCACTTGCAACACAGGCGCCAGAACCACTGAACTAAATTCCTGGCCCTAGGATATTTGTTTGTATCACCCAGCTTTTACAATGTCTTTTCATGCCAGCTACCCCACATATTTACATTCTAAGAGCATTTTCTAACTTTAGTCACCACTTTAACATTCTGTTCTTGTTTCATGAATGAAATATATTTTACCTCCTCTGAAAACATCAATACTCTTGCTTGCTTTATTGTTATTAGTATTGCTCTGAGGCAGGATTTCACTTTAGCTCAGGCTGGTCTCAGACTTGCAGAGCTGGCCAGGCTGCAGTCAAGCTCAGGATCCTCCTGCCTCAGCCTCCCCAGGGGGTAGGATTATAGGCGCGCTGCCCTGTTGAATTCTTCTGAAACCAGCCCTTTTTCTCACTTCTATGTCCTCCCTCTTCCACCGGTAGATGATTTCCCAAATGCCAATATCCTGCTTCCTTCATACATTTAACCATAAAGCACAAAGCAGACAGAAGCTTCCCGCAGCCATGAGGGCAGGGAGAGCCGCATCAGTTGACACTCTACGTGTGCGGACGCCCTGTCCCCAGGAGACTGTCACAGCCCGCCACACATTCATTGCTTTTCTCCAGTGTATGTGGCTGTCAATATAGTGCGCCATCTGGTCCCTACAGTTCCAAAAGAAAACAAACTTTCTGAGTGTCCCCCGCCAGGCTACCACAGCTAGAGGAGGGACTGCTGAGGGGTCTGCAGCACCTGTCACTTCTGGGGGTGACAGGGTGTGAGGAAGGCAGGGGCTGTCAAGCTGAGCTTCAGAACATCCCCGGGCTGCAGGGGAGGGAGAGGGAACCCTGGCATGAAGTCCCCCTTGTCCCCTCCTGTGTCCGCTGTGCCTTCTCAGCAGCCAGAGCTGCCACCATGCTAATGTCTCCGGCCTTTGTCCTGCTCCAAAGAAGGCCACCACCAGCCGTGACCCGGCACAGCCCCCTCCTTCCCCAGAGGCTCTCTGGAGCTCGAGGATATCATAGTTACACCTGTGCCCTGGGGACAGGGCCTGAGGTGTCCACCGATGTCAGGGTTTCTTCCAGAGGAGGCGCGGATGGCTGCGTCCATGCCTGGAGCCCCGACGCCCTCCGGACGCTGCTTCTCGGGTGGCCTCTGGACCAAGGATGAAGGGCTTGGGGGCAGAGCCGGGAGGGGGTCGTGGACGGACGGACGGACAGACGGGGACGTGAGCTCATTCCGCCGCCTCTGCTCTCTGTCCCTCCCCGCCTCCCGCAGCCTGCAAGCGGAAGGAGCAGGAGCAGCAGAAGGAGCGGGCCCTGCAGCCCAAGAAGCAGCGCCTGGTGTTCACCGACCTGCAGCGCCGCACGCTCATCGCCATCTTCAAGGAGAACAAGCGGCCGTCCAAGGAGATGCAGGTGACCATCTCGCAGCAGCTGGGGCTGGAGCTCAACACCGTCAGCAACTTCTTCATGAACGCGCGGCGCCGCTGCATGAACCGCTGGGCCGAGGAGCCGGGCGCCGCCACCGCCGGGGGCCCCACGGGCGCCGCCGCCACCTTCTCCAAGGCCTGAGCGCCCACCAGGGAGGGGACCGCACACCCCAGCCCAGTGCACAACGGGGCCCCCTCCCCGGACCCCACCCCAGGCCAAAGGAAGCCCCACCCCCTGCGGGGGACAGAAAGGGGTTCCCCAGCCCCCACCCCATTCAGGACGCCCAGGGGGCCTCTAGGAAATCCGGGGCTCACTGTGTGGTCCCTAAAGCGGGTCAAAAAGCACATACTAGAAACATAAACCGGGTATTTAAGAGAAAAAAAGGAATTTTAAGAATAGTCCTCTTCCGCCAGACACCCCACCCCCACTCCAGGGGAGGCCTGGGGCTGCGGGAGGCAGGCGCCCCCCACCCGCACACCCTTTGTCCCTTCCCAGGAACTCGGCCCCTTCGAGTCGCCAAAGCCCATATCAAGCCGGATCCTCGCGGCGCCCCTCCCCCGCCAGCCCCAGCGGGCAGGACCCCAGACGAGACCCCCGCTGCCCCCCAGAGGCCAGGATCCCTCGTGCCAAGATTTGCCTGCCTTAAAGTCTGGGGAGGGGCCTGCAGGGGCAGCGCCCTTGTCCCTCACCGACTTGGGTGTGGCCGGCTCCAACATGCGGGTTAATTCCAGGTGCAGCCCCAGCACCCTTTGGTCAAGTTCACTTCACCTGTAGGCACCTTGATGAAGCGCACACAGGGAAAGACGACGCGCAGCAACCAGAAGACTTCGCCAGAGTCCGGAAAGCGAGACGTGCAGGAGCCTGGGCCGCCCGCGCCTCCCCATGATCACAGACCCGGCCCCACCCCGCAGGGGCCTGCCGGCTGCTGGGGGCAGACCTTGAATTGCTCACGTCTCTCCTAGGAGAGAAAGAAGATGTTAAAGAACTTGGAATCTGCTTGCTCTGTGTTTTGCCAAAAAAAGAAAAAAAAAATTTTTTTTACAAAAGGGAGGGGTCAAAAATGAAGGGGAGCACCCGCCCCCCCCCCCCACCGTACTCATGTCTTCTGGTCTGTGTCTGTCCTCCGGGCAGGCAACCTCCAAGACTGGATTTCCCAAGACCCGCCTCCCCGCGGTTCAAAATCCAGAGGCTGGAAGGAACCCCCCCTCCAGACCCCCAAACCCTGACCCCCTTGGCTGCCTCCCAGGGAGGAGCCCCCTCCTCCTGGAGAATGCAAGAGACGTTTCCAGTGAACCCCCTTCCCCAGGTAAAGGCTACCTCATTCAACGCTCACGTTCGTGATTGGAAAAATCACGTCTGATACCAAAGATTCTCCCCGGGACTTGTGCTGGATGTAGGGTCCCCTCCCTCTCCCAGGCCCAGTGTCCCCCCCCCCGTCCCCCCACCCAGAGAACAAGAGAGAGAGAGAGAGAGAGGAGGGCAAGGTCGGTGAGTGCCTTTTTCTTGAACCAAAGATGTATATGGAGTGTGCTGTATCCTTAGGCCACCGCTGTCCTCTAGCTTTGTAAGTGATCTCCCAGAACCTGCAGGGGTCCGGCAGCATCGTGAGTGAAGAGTCCCCGGCCCCAACTTGGTGATTGACCCCTGGACATGTAGACACGCACACACACAGACATGCAGACACAGTGGTCCTGTTCCTTTTGGGGGTGACCCTGGCCACTAGGAGCTCTGTTCTGAGAAACTGAGGCCCCTTGCTCCCCCATACACACCTGAGCCCCGCTCCTGGATGGCAGGTGACAGGGTGACATATCTTTTGAGCCTAGCAGGTCCAGAGCCCATAAAACCATTTTAATTTAAAATTAGAAAGTAAAAACAAAAAGTTTTAGGACAAAGAAAATGTTATAAAATGTCCTTATTTACAGCTCTATCCTCATTTTTTCCTTCTGTTACTGGAGATGGAAGCCAGGGCCTCACCATGCTAGGCAAGTGCTCACCACCCAGCTACGTACATGGTCCCGAAGGGCCCTTTTCTTTATTTCTTCTTTTTCTTCTCTCTCTCTCTTTCTTTCTTTCTTGGAAAAGGTTTATTTAGTAACCACATACAATACTGGGTGTGGAGGCTCACCCCAGCAGCAACCAGTACCACACCACAGTGCCAGGCATGGTGGCTCACGCCTATAATCCCAGCACTTGGGAGGCAGAGGCAGGAGGATTGCTGTGATGTGAGTTTGAGGCTGAGCTCAGGGCCAGCCTGAACCACAAAGCAAAACCTTGTCTCAAAAAAAAAAAGGAAAAGATTTATTTAGCTTACAGGTTGTAAAAGTTTCAGGCCACGATTAGCTGGCTCCAAGGAAGGGTGGTATATGACAAAGGGCCAACAGTTCCACTGTTGACAGCAAAACATTCAAGGGCTCTTTGTGTGTGTGTGTGTGTGTGTGTGTGTGTGCGCGCGCGTGTGTGTGTGTGCGCGCGCGTGTGCGCGTGTGTGAGCGTGTGTGTGTGTGCAATGTTTTATTTGGGTGTGTGTATGTGTGTTGTTTTATTTTTGAAACAGGGTCTCACTATGTAGTCCAGGCTGGCCTTGAGCTCACTATGTAGCCCAAGCTAGCCTCCAACTCCCAGTGATCCTCCTGTCTCAGCCTCCTGAGTGCTGGGATTACAGGCATGTGCCACCCTGCCTAGCCCAGTGAGTCCTCTTCAAACACTGTCACACACACACACACACACACACACACCCCACACCAGCTCCCCGTCCTTCGCCAACCTCCCCCAATTATCTGGTCCCGAACTCAAACCAAAGACCCTTCCTACGCAGGGAACACCCCGTCCAGCACAATTCCTTCAAGCCTTTGACAATTCTCTCAGAAATACCTCAAAATATTTAATGTATAGTTTATGTGATAAAAGAAAATTCCTTAGCTAGTTTTTGGACTATGTGACTTGAAGCTTTGTACAGTTAGACTATAATTTTACAGGCCAAGGTATGTTTCTGTAACCATCCTGTGGGAGACCTATTGAATGTCAGGACAGTGAGGCTGGTGGTCAGAGGGCGAGTAGGGCGTTTACAGATTTCTTATTTAAACGAGTCTTTTAGGAAAGAGAGGGTGAGAGAAAGAGAGAGAGAAAGAGAGGTGAAACTTTCCGTTCTCTGGATTCTTCTGTTTCTTGTTTTTTGAGTCGTGTCTTATAAGAGTATTTATTATTCTACGTGTTCTGTGTCCAGATGTAATTTAAGAAAAAAAAAAAAAGGAAGAAAAATGAAAAAAAAAAGACAAAATGGAATTTGATTTGGTGCATGGCTAATGTACTCTTTCTTGGCGATAATGTACTAGTGAGGGGTGGGGGTGGGGTTCTTTCTAATCTGCATACTTCATGCCCAGTCGTCGGTGCCCGTCCTGTGGTCTTTGTGCTGCTCTGTATCCCCCATTTCCCCTTTCTGAGGAGTTATGTGTCCAGCAGGTGGCCATCCCCCCAGGGGGACAGCCTAAGGGGTCCTGGGGAAGCCAGACCCTCGCTCCCTAGGCCTCCACACGCCACTGTCTCCCACTAAGCAGGGGAAAGTCACCTGGTCCCTGTCCGGGGTCTGGCCCGCAGCCAGGGCCCGGCCACCCCTGCGTGGTTTCGCTTTAGCGTGTATTCCTAAGTGTCTTGTTCCAAGGAGAGAGACAATCAGGCAGTTTGATTTGTCGCCCGCGGAAGTCAGGGGCTAGGGTGCGCCCCGACTTACTCAGAACCTAAGGGCCTGCCTGGACACCCCTTTGCCCCTAGTTCCACCTGGCTCCCCTCAGCCTCTGGCCCTCGGTTAGGCCTCAGTTTGACCTTCTGACCAGCCCAAGGGCAGGGTGCTGCACTTCTGTGTGGGGGTCCCCCTTTGTGGAAAAGAGAGGCGCCCGCAGGTCCCCAACATCAGAAAAGTAGACCTCAGGCCAGAGACTTTGTGGGCCTCTGTTTTACCTCTGCGGTGGTGCTGCAGGTGGGGACAGAGGTCAGGCGAGAGGGGAGCTCAGACAGGCCCTGAGCTAAGGGGACAGACAGACATCTTTGTGCCATGTAGAACAAGGAGCGGCCCCTTCTCTGCCCAAACTGCCCCCCCCAGGCCCCGCCATCGAGCCCCTGCTTCATCCTGGGGGTCCCAGGGGGCCTCGGACAGCTGGGTTTTCTCAGCAGTGACAGGTGAGTCCGATCCAGCGTGTCTTCAGTGGAGACCAAAAAGTAGGGGTGCCTGTGGGGATCTTTGGGGGTCACCCCAGTTCAGCCTCCTCCAGGGCAGGAGAGGAGACAGCCCCGTTCCCTACACCCCAACCTCAGGCGACAGGCTTCAGAGGGAAAACAAAGCAAAAAGAGCATCGCTGTTAATCATTCCTGTGTTCAGTTTGCTGTTCGGGTTTTTTCTCCAATAAATTATTTTCCAGCCACTCAGCTGGGTGTGTGTGTTGGCCCATGGGGGGGGGGCGGGAGGGGGCAGGCTGGAGAAAGGAACGCAGCCTCCCTGAAGATGGGGGTGGGATTGCGGGAAGGGGGCCCCCCTCTCCCAGCCCCACTCACTTCCTCTCCCACAGAAGCCTTGGGCATCAGAGGGACAAGCGGGGGGCCTCCCCGCCACAGGCCACGGCCTTACCAGGACCTTACTTAGGGAGGCCTGCTGCTTCCTGAGGCCTGAAGTGGAAGGTGTTCTGTGAAAAGGGGAGAATGGAGGCAGCATAGCAGGAGGGGCCAGAGGGGCACACGGCCAGGCAGTGGTAGTCAAGGACGCTCCCGTGCAGACCCGCTCCTTTCTTCCTTCATTTCTGCTTTGTGTGTGTGTGTGTGTGTGTGTGTGTGTGTGCGTGTGTGTGTGTGTGTGTGTGTGCGCTTGCGTGTGCGTGTGTGTGTGTACACACCCACCCTGGGATGAAACCTAGGACGTTCACACTGAGCTGTGTCCTCAGCTCTTTGTTTTGTTTCTTGAGACAGGATCTTGCTACGTAGTTCAGATGCCCTTGAACTCACTGCCTGGCCCCCACCGGCCTCGTACTTACAGTGATCCTCCTGCCTCAGCCTCCCAAGTCCTGGGATGACGGGCGTGTGTTACTGTACCCGGCTCTGCCTCGCTTAGTGTTTTACTGTCTAAACACCAGAAAAACACTATTCGTCACGGTTTCGAACAAGAGGCCCAGAGGAAAGGAAGGAGCCCAAAGAAGCCCCGAGGTCCGGCAGATCCCAGTTTATTAGAAAAAGCCACAGCCGAGGGCCACATGTCCCTCATCTTCCGAGTCAGCCTCCTACACAGAGAGATGGCCGTGCCTCTGGAGACAGAGGGGGCTGCTCCCCCAGGGGAGGGGCCTACTGGCCCTCGGGGGACTCTGGCAGCCATTCCATGGGCGAAGGCTCCCTCTCCACCGACTGTGACTCGGTCTCCATTGGCTGCTCACTCAGGGACTCCTGGGTCTGGCTGGGACGGGTCTCTATGGCCGCCTGGTGGGGTGCGCGTTCCTTCTGCCAGGAGGGCGGCCTCTCCTCTGGGGCCTGCACCTGCACCCCAGAACTCTGAGCCCGGGAAGCTGGC
Organism: Petromus typicus; assembly: GCA_004026965.1. NCBI lineage: Eukaryota > Metazoa > Chordata > Mammalia > Rodentia > Petromuridae > Petromus > Petromus typicus. The sequence goes on along the minus strand of PVIR01016611.1, from coordinate 7,784 downwards.
TCACTGTGCTGGGACAGCGGTGGCTTCTCCGTGGAAGGCTCGGACAGCCCACGCTGCACAGCAGGTGGCACGCTGGTGACAGCCAGCTGGCTTCCGGAAGCATCCGAGGTGGAGGGTGAATCCTGGGAAGACGCCGTGGCCCTGAACTGGGAATGCTGGCTCACCATGAATGCTATCTTCCTGGGCTGCCAGGGCTTCAAGGGCAGCGCCTCGTTGACCTCATTCTCCAGGGTCTCAGAGGGGAAGGTCGTGTCGCTGCTGTCCTCCTGTGGCCTTCGCAAGCTTGTACCCTGCGTGATGAGCTCCGCGTAGCCCTCGTGGTGGGAGAAGGCATAGCTGGAGCGCCGGGCGCGGGACTCCCTGCGGAACTGGGGCACGGACTCCGCAGAGATCTCCTTGCTCAGAGCCACCTCCACCTCCTCCTCCTGCAGAGCAAAGGAGCCACAGACCTATCAGGCTCTGAGGTTTGCTGCTGGCTCTAGGGTCACCTGCCTACCAGTGGGGACTTCTAGAAAGCGAGCTTCTGTCCTCGGCCTCAGGGCCAGAGTCCCTCCCGGGACCCCGACATTGAAGGTGGAGCCAGTCAGAACCCCGCCTTGGAGTCTGAGTGAACCAGCCAATCAGAGCTCCACCCCTTACTTGACTCTGCGCCAGCCAATGCCCAAAGTCCTTCCTTGGAGTCTGACTCTGACCCAGCCAATCAGTCTCCTCTTACTTGACTCCAGCCAGCCAATTAAGAGTCCCTCCTGGTACTTTTGAGACAGGGCCTGCCTTGCTAAATTGTCCCGGCTAAGCTCAAATTGGTGATCCTCTTGCCTCTGCCTCCCAGAGAGCTGAGATCTTTTATTTATTTATTTATTTTTTTTTTGGACAAGGTCCTGCTAAACCGTCCAGGCTGGACTCAAACTCGCATTCCTCCTGTTGCTTCCGCCTCCCCTCTGCTTCCTTTTGCAGGCTGAGTAATATTCCACGGTGTGGAAGGACCTTGTTGTACTGCCTCCTCTATCGATGGACACTTAGAAAAAGTCTCCCCTTTTGCATAAACCATACAAAGGCTGTCTCTGTCACCCCACCTCAAACCCGAGATGATTTTCGATGACAGTCTGATGGTCTGGACATGAGAAGGAAGCATAATGCTTTGGTGATGGCTGCTGCCTCGGTCCCAGAATGTGTGGTCCCTGCCTGGGAAGAATGACCCCAGAGAGGACCAGGTGTCCCCCGCGCGTCCCAGGACCCTCACCTTGAAGCTCGGCTTCCTGAGCGTACGGCGGAGGATGCGGAAGGCCAGGAAGGGCAGTGTGCTCACCGCCACATTGAGCAGCACCACCAGCAGGAACGGGGCGTGGCTCAGCACATTGTGAAGGGCATCTGGGGACACAGCACGGGTCAAGGCAGAGAGGGCTGCTCCCTTGCCCCCGCCCCTCCTGGGGATAGTCCTGCCTGCTCTTGTCTCCTGCCAGGGACGTACACAGAAATGGGAACGTCTTCGGGAGGAGACGGTAAGCCCACAGGCTCTGGGTGATTGAAGTCATGATGACATAGGAGCCCAGGCTGAACAGCACGGTTCCCAGGAACAGAAGGGTCCAATACCTGACGACCAGCATGATCTGCGCAGAGAGGACACAGGTCAGTAAGGCAGGGATCGAGCCCCAGGGTCCAGGATGGGCCTGGGCCAAGCCAGGAAGCAGAAGGCAGCAGAGAGAGCTGGGTGTGTGGCTCACACCTGTCAGCCCAGGGCGCAGGAGGCTGAGGCAGGAGAATCGCCAGCCCGTACTACATAATGTGCCCCGTCTCAAAGTACTCCCAGATGAAGTCAATGGAAGATGAACCCTGGTAGCCTCTGTCCAAGCCCCACCCCTACCCCTGGGTTGGAAGCAGGTGGCCCTACCCACCTCAATGGTGATGGACAACAGGTTGGACAGGGCCACCACCACGGAGAAGGACTGGTAGTCGCTGAGGCTGTTTGGGCCGGCCATGTCGCGGATGATATACAGAGTGAGGAAGAAGGTGGCCAGGGAGGTAAACATTCCCTGGCCGATGGCTTGGAAAAATACCCAGTAGTTGAAGAGCTCATCTTTCTGGCCAGCCACATATAGCTCGGGCATCTTCAGGCTCTTCTTGGCGCTCACATCCTGGGTGAGGGGGTGGAAGATGCTTGGGCCTCAGCCAGGCCCAGGAACCCCAAAAGGAGACTGGGCCCCCCACTGGCCATTCATCTCCCATTGTGATTCGAGTTCAGGCGAACTAAAATGAAATAAAGTGAGCAGGGGGCAGGGCTTCATGCATGTCACTCCAGCTATGTAGGAGGCTGAGACAGGAGGATCCCAAGTTTAAGGTTCTCAGATTCTGTGCAGATACCACAACAGGTTACTGTGTGAGGAGTGTGAGCACCTTAGATCGGGGTATAGGTGGCCAGTTTTGGAACCCATTCCTCATGGGCATGTGCGGCGCCTATGTCTGTCTTTCATTGTAATTTAAAAAACTTACGGGCTGGGGGTGAGACTAGTGGTAATGTGTCTGCTTAGGATATGCCTAGCCCTGAGTTCCATCCCCAGCACCACCACCACCAACAAGCAAACAAAAGAAAAGAGCTTGGCCTCTTGGCACAAGCCGGTAGTTTCAGCATTCGGGAGGCTGAGGCAGGAGGATCGCCATGAGTCAAGGCCAGCCTGGGTTACATAGTGAGTTAAAGACAGTCTGGACCATACAGCAAGATCCTTTCTCAAATACTCCCCAGTCCCCTCAAAAGAAATGAAATGGAAAGTCTGGTTCCAGGGTTCCCTGGCTGTACATAAAGGCTCATGCCTGGCCGTGTGTGGCTGCTGTAGTGGGGAGCGTGGTGTGGCATGTCCATCACCTGAGGTGTTCTCTGGGACCCCAACTCTGGACAACCTTGGTGGGGGCTCTTGGGACAGGGGGACACAGGTGGTCGAGATGGGCAGGCTGAGGGCCGGGAGTGCAGGATTAGGGGCCCTACAAAGAGAACGAGGTGGCTAGGGGGACCTCCCACAGCCCCATGAGACAGCAGAACCCAGGAGAAGTAGATGGGGTGCAGCGGACAGGGAGGGAGCCGGGCCGCCCTCGCCCTGGACACCCTGCCCGGCTGGGCCCCACACCGCTCACCTGCTCGAAGAGTCCCATGTAGAGCACTGGGAGGGTGCTGTAGAGCAGGTTGAAGAGCGCCAGGAACCAGCCTTCATACAGGGCCTGTGCGGGGGGACAGACATCATCAGGGCCCGCAGGCCCCTGGGACAGCTCCCGAGGGACTGGGAAGTGGCCGAGCTACACTCAGGCCTGGGGTGAGACCAGGAGCAGGTTAAATAAGGTCTGCATCAAACTCTGGGGGAATTAAAAGAAAACAAAAATAATCAAGCCGGGTGTGGTTTTCAGCACCCTGGGAGACTAAGGCAAGTGGATCGCTAGTTGAAGTTCAGCCCGGGCAACTTCACTGCTTGGTGAGACCGTCTCAAAATAAAGCATCTCCCTCCTTTCGCTTCCCAGTGCTCTCATTCCGGCTTGATCCGGATCTGGCTGAGCCTCCGCTGGAGAGCCTAGGGTGGGGGACGCCCTCTCCCCCGCACGCCCAGCGGGGGGCCAGACCCCGAGAAAGGCAGGAGACAGCACACCTGGGCGCTAAAGCCAGTGTAGAAGGCAAACCAGATTTGGGCCATCAGGGTGGACACTGTCTTGTAGAAGAAGTAGCGCAGGACCTTGCAGGTCCGCGTGTAGGACCAGCGCCCGTGCACCAGCAGGAGCCGCTGCAGGAAGCAGAACTGGCCCAGCGCGAAGTCGCTGTTCTGCACCGCCTGGTTCCCCTCCTGGCCCGCCAGCCCCACGCCGATGTCCGCAGCTGTGGGAGCAACACGGACCGTGAGCCCAGGCCACAGGGACCAGCCCCACCACACCCACTCCAGGCACCCACTTTTTTTTTTTTTAGGTTTTTTGAGACAGGGTCTCGCTTTGTGGTTCAGGCTGGCCCTGAGCTCAGCCTCAAACTCCCATCACGATCCTCCTGCCTCTGCCTCCCGAGTGCTGGGATGACAGGCGTGAGCCACCACGCCCGGCACTGTGGTATGTGGTACTGGTTGCTGCTGGGTGTGGGTCTCCACACCCAGTATTGTTATGTGGTTACCGGGGAATCGAACCCGGGCCCTTGCGCTTGTAAGACAGGCGCCGGAACCACTGAGCTAACTCCCCGGCCCCAGGCACCCACTCTTGATCATGTTGACGTCGTTGGCACCATCCCCGATGGCCAGGGTGACAACTTTCTGGTATTTCTTAACCAGCTCCACAATCAGGGCTTTCTGCTTCGGTGTCACCCGGCAGCAGATGACCGCTTTACACCGGGAGGCCAGGTCCACAAAGGCTCGCTCCCGCCGCGCCTCGGGGCTCTCCTGCTTCCGCTTGGCCTTGGACCGGCGTGAGGACGAGGTCCCCAGGGTCCACAACATCATGGAGAAACGTCTGATGGCATTTCGGTCCTGCCTGGCCTTTTCCTCCGCCTCACTCTGGACCACAGCCCGGGGTTCGTGGCGCAGGGACAGCAGCAGCTGGTCCTAGCCGGGGCCAGGAGGAAGGACGGTGGGGTCACAATCTTGTCCTCCATTGCCCCCCAGGACGGCCCTCTGCTCTGGGTCAGGCCTCTGAGCGTCACCGTCACCGGCTGAGGTCCCTGCGGCCTCTGCGCCTCCAAGGCCCCTTCCTCTACCTGAGACCTCGTGGCCCACCCGGCGTCCGCACTGACCAGGAAGTCCCCGCTGATGACCATGGCCACATTGTCCTGCAGCTGGAACTTCAGGCTGCGCCTGGTGGTCCGCACCAGGGTGCTGTTCTCCCCGTAGGAGTCCAGGATGACGCTGCAGGTGGGCCGGCAGCTGGAGCGGGGGCTCAGCCTGGGCCGGCCAGCCCTGCCCGCTCCGCTCCCCGGGGCCTCCTCAGCCCGCTGTTCCTGTTTTCCCTCCAGGCAGGAGCTTACTTTACGTCCTCGCCCTCGAGGATGAGCATGTTCTCTGTCAGCAGCCGGCACGCGAACCCGATGTTCACCGCGGTCTCTGCAAACCAGCTGTTCAACACCTCCAGAAAACCCTACCTGCTCGCCCCTCCCCCGAGGGCACACCCACCCTGCTATAGCCCAGCCAATCACAGCAACACCGCCTCCTCCTGGACATTGTGATTGGCTCAGGGTTGGGCATGTCACCCAAACTGGCCAATGAAAGACAGTCTTGAGACTGGTTTAGCTATGGACAATTCCTAGGGGTGCCCAGTCTCTGAGCAGTGGGGACTGTTGTACCTGGGTCCCACCACACCTTTAGGCTCCCTGAACATGTCTAAATTTCTTTTTAAATCACAGGAGGGAAAAACTGAATCCCCATTCCTTTTTATTTTGAGATAGAATGTTGTTAAGTTAAATCGTTAAACCGTCAAGGGTGGACTCCAACTCAGGATCCTCCTGCCTCAGCCTCCCTAGCGCTGGGATTACAGGCTCTCACCAGAGCACTTTTCACCGCTTCTGTGTCAACCTGGAGCGCAGCACTCAACGCAACACCCGGATGAAGGAGTTGGAACAAAGGGACAGGGCGCGTGGGGCCGCACCTTGCTTGTCTCCCGTGAGCACCCACACTTTAATGTTCCCCTTCTTCAGGCTGCTGATGGTATCCGGGACCCCATCCTGGAGCTTGTCCTCGATGGCCGTGACTCCCAGCAGCTGGCGGGGGCAGAAGCAACAGCACCTGAGCCAGGCTCCCAGAAGCCCAGTCCCGGGGGGGGGGGCACCAACATCCCCGCACCTGCAGGCCCTGCTCCAAGTCACCGTACACCTGCTGCAGCGCATGCGCACGGTGCTGCAGCTGCAGGGAGGCTCTCTCGTGCCGTGGCTGCCACTCCTGATAGACACATTCCTCTACTTCCTTGTAGGCCAGGCACAGCGTCCGCAGGGTCTGCTCTGTGAAGGCCTGAGGTGATGGCCAGGGCTGTCACCACCCATGCGCAGACCAGCCTCCCCCCATGCTGTGCTCTCCCTCCAGACACCAGCTGGCTCTGCGCCACCCTCCTGGGCCTTCCTTACATCTCCAAATTGTGTTTTGCTTGTTTTTCAAACTGGGGTCTGTGTAGCCCAGGATGGCCTCTCACTGTGACCCTCCTGCCTCAGCTTCCCAGAGTGCTGGGATCCCAGGTGTGCACCACCACACCCAGCTCGGAGGCAGATTCTAACTCTCCAGAGTACCCACCTGGCCCCTCCCTGTCACGGGTGCCCCAGCTTCCGGGCACCTCAGTTGGGACTCCTGCAAAGGCTCAGAACCTGTACACCCTAAGGATAGCTGGGGGGCTGCTCGTTGCCAGGAAGGTGCTCAGCACAGCCACCCCAGGACCCCCTCCCCTGCAGAACCTGGGAATTATAGGGGCCTGAGGTCCCCTTTGATAGCACAGGGGGCTCAAGGGTGGCCAGAGCTTCAGGCAGGTTTTTTCCTCTTCCTTGGGCCTCAGTTTACCCCCCGGTGCCATGAAGCAGATTATCGATCCCACTTGTTGAGCTGCTGGGCTCTGGGTCCTCATTCTGAGAGACCTGAACCCCAGCTTTCCCCTCCTCAAGGCAAAGCAGGCACCCTGGAGACCCCAACCTCTAACCCTGCAGATCAGGCTCAGGCTAGAAGGGAGAGGTCTAGGGACAGCAAAGCCAGAGAGAGACAGGGAGACAGCGCAAAGGCTGAGCTGTGGAGTCCGGGCTTCTCCACAGACGCACAGGGGAAAGGCTTCGAGCAGGGGACACTGAACCGCAGCCTGGAACCCAGGTCCAGCGAGGAGATTTGGAGGGACGTCCAGGTCCACAGCCCAAGCTGCCCACCCACAGGGCGTCATATGAATCGGAGAGACACCCTCTTCAGGCAGCTGTTTTTTTTTTTTTCCAGGTTTTTTGAGACAGGGTCTCGCTTTGTGGTTCAGGCTGGCCCTGAGCTCAGCCTCCAACTCACATCACAATCCTCCTGCCTCTGCTTCCCGAGTGCTGGGATTACAGGCGTGAGCCACCACGCCCGGCACTGTGGTATGTGGTACTGGTTGCTGCTGGGGTGAGTCTCCACACCCAGTATGGTATGTGGTTACCGGGGATCGAACCTGGTTCCTTACGCTTGCAAGACAGGCGCCAGAACCACTGAGCTAACTCCCCGGCCCTCTTCAGGCAGTTTTGAAGTGGGGTCCAGTTCCCTGCCGGTCCGTGGGCGCTGGGTGGGAGGGAAGGTGCTCGAGCAGTGCACGGCTGCCCAGCTGTACATGGTGCCCGTGGGCCCGGAGCTACTTCTCTGCCCACCCTCTTCCGCTTCGCTCATCTCTCGGCCCAGTCCACACACCCACATGCACGCCGCCCTTCCCCCACGCCAGGACTCACAGACAGCACCCTTTCTGTGTTTGCCTCCATCTCACCCCACTTGCCCAGGCGCTCAAAGATGACCGTGTCAGCACCCTTGGTGTAGAGGCAGATGGAGCCCTCCGGCGTCCTCACTGCAGGGTTGGGAGAGAGGTCTGGCTGCCCACACATACTCCCAGCCCATCCTCCATCTGTCCCCAGCCCACAGCAGGACGCTGCCCTGGCCTCACCCAGCACCGACATGCGCTTGCGCACGCTGTTGAAATCCATCAGGGCCAGGACCTCATAGATACGCTGCTCTCCCAGTTCCACTAGTGTGATGGTGTCCTGGGTGCGCGACCGGAACACGTAGCCAAAGTTCCGGGCTGCCATGACCAACGCCTCCTCGTCCGGGGAAGCTGCCTGGTACAGTAGCTGCTCTGGG
>PVIR01016610.1:0-36668 GCA_004026965.1 Petromus typicus | reverse complement strand
TAAATTTCACTAAATAACTAAACATCCTGAATTTCCAAAATAAAAGAACTCTTGAGCACCCTATCTCATGCTTACCCTTGCTCCCCAAAGGCCTCCTTTTGGATATAGCCTATCTCTTGACCCTTGGCATTTCTACAAAGAGGAAAAAAAAAGTGATAGTTAAGTTGACTCTCACCTGGCTTTTCCTTGCCTTGCCGCTCACTTTCTTTGGAATTCAGAATTTAGCCTGAGTGAGTGATAAATGAAAACTGAGATGATTTCTGGATACCAGAGGTCCCCAATCCTGAAAATAACACTTCCATAATCACAGAACCCATGTGCACATGCCTTCTTAGAAAGTCATTGATCCTGTGCATCTCTAAGCTGGCACCAAGGTGAAATTTATCACCGTGGAAATGGAGTGAGCATTTGGCCTTGGTTAAAGCAAAGCGAGGGAGGTCTTTGAAGAGCTGAGTGCGAAGATGTCGTCAGCTTGCTCTTGAGAAGTAAGATAACAGACAGGCAGTGATACAGGGGCATCAGAGTGCCAAGATGACCCATCAGCAAGAGATCAGTCAAGTAAACCGGAATAAGTGTATCAAAGAACTTTAAGAATGAAAAGATGTTTGTTGAAAATACACATTTATTTTTTGCCATACTGTGGATTGAACCTAAAGCCTCACACAGGCTAGGCAAGTACTCAACCACTGAGTTACATCTCTGACCCTTTTAAAAAATATTTCGTTTTGGGGCCAGGGATTTAGCTCAGTGGTTCCAGCGCCTGTCTTGCAAGCTCAAGGACCTGGGTTCGATCCCCTGGTAACCACATACAATACTGGGCATGGAGACTCACACCCAGCAGCAATCAGTACCACATACCACAGTGCTGGGCATGGTGGCTCATGCCTGTAATCCTAGCACTTCAGAGGCAGAGGCAGGAGGATGCTGTGATGTGAGTTTGAGGCTGAGCTCAGGGCCAGCCTGAACCACAAAGCGAGACCCTGTCTCAAAAAAAAAATTTTTTTTTTTTCATTTTAAGGTCCAGGCACGTAGCTTAGTGGTTCCAGCGTCTGCCTGGCAAGTGGCAAGGTCCCGAGTTCAATCTCCAGTAACTACGTACCACAGTGCTGGGTATGGTGACTGTTGCCTGTAAGCCTCAGGAGGCAGAGGCAGGCGAATTGCTGTGAGTTCAAGGCTCACCTGGGCTACATAGTGAGCTCAGGGCCAGCCTGAACTACATAGCGAGACCCTGTTGCTCACCCCCTCACCCCGTAAAAAATTTCATTTTGAGACAGGGATTCCCTAAGTTAACCAAGCTAGACTCAAACTCGGCATCTACCTGCCTCAGCTTCCCAAGTAACTGGGATTTTAATTATGCCACTATGCATAATGAGGATTTTTAAAAATTCACACACACACACACACACACACACACACACACACACACACACACACGCTGTAGAGCAGCCTATACATGGAATACATGGATTGTCATTTTGAAGGTATGAAGTATCGGAAGCGTAACTCATCCGAAGATTCATGGAATGCTTTTTGTGCAGAACCTTTCTTGGTACATTTTAGATGCACATAATCATAACATCCATCATAGAGAATTTGCACCTGGAAATGATAGATTTTGCTTCTTTTTCCATTTTTGCCCCTCCCTTCAACACCTTTTCCCTTCATTTACAAAAGATTTGTTTCTGTTTTTTCCTTCTAGTATCTTTTCCCTTCATTTCCCCTTCCTCCTCCCTCATTCCCCTGATCATTTCCCAATATTAATTGTACATTTTGGTTGTTTTTACACTTTCAGTTTTTTACATCAGAAATAACACAATATTTAAATATGTGTGTCCAGTTTATTTCACTTTAAAGAGTATGGTCTCTATGGGGCTGGGGAATTAGTTCAGTGGTTCTGGCGCCTGTCTTGCAAGCGCAAGGGCCCGGGTTCGATTCCGTCAACCACATACAATACTGGGTGTGGAGACTCACCCCAGCAGCAACCAGTACCACATACCACAGTGCCGGGCGTGGTGGCTCACGCCTGTAATCCCAGCACTCGGGAGGCAGAGGCAGGAGGATTGCTGTGATGTGAGTCTGAGGCTGAACTTGGAGCCAGCCTGAACTACAAAGCAAGACCCTGTCTCCAAAAAAAAAGAATATGGTCTCAAGGTCTATCCATTTAGCTAGAAATGTCTGAAGCTCATCCTTCTTTATAGCAGATTTATTTAAAAAAAAAAACAAAAAAACTTCTTTGTCCACTCATTGGTTGATGAGCATTTGGGTTATTTCCAAGATTTAGCTATTAAAAACTTTGCCACTGTAAACATGGGTGTGCATTTATTGCTGTAGTATTATGCTTTTGTTTTGGAAAGATACCAAGAAGAGGAATAGCTGAGTCAATGGAATCTCTAGTTTCAGCATTTTGAGGTATTTGCACACTGAGTCCCACAGTTGTTTCAACAATCTGCACTCCACCAAGTGGAAAAGGCTTCTTTTTCCCCAAGCACCACCAGCATTTGTTATTGGTTGGCTTCTTGAGGGCAGCCATTCTTTCTGGAGAGAGATGGAATCTCAGTGTTTTTTTAATTTATATTTCGTGAATGACCAGTGATGTTGAACATTTTTTCATATATTTTTTCACTATTTCACTCCTGGGTATTTTAGTTTATTAGATGCTGTTGTAAAAAGTGTTGTTTCCCTAATTTCTCCCTCAATTTGTTATTCAAATAGAGCAAGGCTATGGATTTTTGAGTGTTATGCTATCAAATTTGGTTATTAAGGGCCAGAGATTTTGTTCAGTGGTTCCAGTGCCTACCTTGCAAGCACAAGGTTCTGAGTTCGATTCCTGGTACCACATACAACAATGCAGGGCATGGAGACTCACCCACCAGCAATCAGCACTACATACCACAGTGCTGGGGTGTCATGTCTCATCTGTAATCCCAGCACTCAGGAGGCAGAGGTTGTGAGTTCGAGACTAGCCTGAGCTACCTAGTGAGCTCAGCACCAGCTTGAACTACAAAGCAAGACCCTGTCTCAGAAAAAAATTTTTTTTTGGTTATTAAATCTAGAAGTCTTGGTGAAGTTTTTTTGGGTCATCTACGCAGAGCATCATGTCACCTACAAATAATAATAATTTCACTTCTTACTTTCCTAACCTTATTTCTTTCACTTCTTTTCTTGTGTAATTGCTCTGGTCAGTGTTTCCAGAACTATATTCAATAAGAGTTTTGACAGTGCACATCTTTATTTTGTTCTTGATTTTCAAATGAAAACTTTTCTTCATTTACTGATGTTGGCTGTGGTTTACAATAGTCTTATTAGATTGAGATAAAATCCCTCTATTCCATTTGTCTGTGGAGTTTTTTTCATGAGTGGGTATTGGACTTTGTTAGATCCTCTTTCTGTATCTATTGAGATGATCATGTGATTTTCATCCTGGACTGTGTTGATATGGTATATGGCATTTATTGATTTGTATCTGTTGAACCATCTCTGCATCCCTGGTGCGAATACTACTTGGTCATGATTTATAATCTTGATTTGCTGGATTCTGTTTGCCAGCATCCTATTGAGGATTTTTACATCTATGTTCATTAGTGAGCTAGGTATGTAAATCTTTTTAATTGGGTCCTTCTCTGGGTTTGGTATCAGGCTATGCTCACTTCCAGCAATGAATTTGGGAGTATTGCTTTCTTTTCATTTTCTTTAAAAAGTTTGAGAAGTAGCAGCATTAGGTCTTCTCTAAATTTCTTATAAAATACAGCAGTGAATCTGTCAGGCCTGGGCTTTCCTTTGTTCGTAGGTTTTGTTTTTTTGTTTTGTTTTGGTTTTTTTGAGACAGGTTTCACTTTGTAGTTCAGGCTGGCCCTGAGCTCAGCCTTGAACTCACAGCAATCCTCCTGCCTCTGCCTTCCAGGTGCTGGGATGACAGGCGTGAGCCACCTCACCCAGCATTGTATGTGATTACCGGGATCGAACCCGGGCCCTTATACTTGCAAGGCAAGGCGCTGGAACCACTGAGCTAAATCCTCGGCCCTGTTGGTAGGTTTTTATCCGTCTTCAATTTCATTGGCTGATATTGTTTTATTTGGGGGCAGGGATATAGCTTATTGGAGCCACACCTGCCTCACAAGCACAAGGTCCTGAGTTCAATCACCTGTACAGAAAAATTGATTAATTTAAAAGATAGTGGTTTATTTAAAATTTTTATATCTTTATTCATTTTTAGTAATTCATATGTATCTAGGAATCTGTTCATTTTCTGTATTTTCTGTCTCATTAGAATATAGGTTCTTGGGCCGGGGGTTTAGCCCAGTGGTACCATGCCTGCTTTGCAAGTACAGGGTCCTGAGTTCAATCCCCAGTACTGCAAAAAGAAAAAAACCAAAAAAACAAAAAAACAGGTTCTCAAAATAGATATTGATCATCTGGATTTCTGCAGGATGTATTGTGGTTATACTCTTTTCATTCCTAGTTGACTGGATTTAAGTCTTTTCTTTCTAATAAGGCTGGCTAAGGGTTTGTCAATTTTATTTGACCTTTCAAAGAACCAACTCTTCAATTCATTGACTCTTTGTATTTTCGTAGTCGCCATTGCTTTAATTTCTGCTCTGATTTTTATAATTTTCTCCTTCATTGGAGCCTTGGGCTTGAATTCTCATTTTTCTAGAAACTTGAGGTTCAACATTAGGTTGTTGATTTGAACCCAGTCCATTTTCCTGAAATTGATATTCACTGCTTTAAGTTTCCCTTGTAGGACTCCTTTCATTGTGCCCCATAAATTCAAGTATGTTGTATTAGCATTTTCATTTAATTGTAGAAACTATCTAATTTCATCTTTAATCTGATGTGTGACCCATTGGTTGCTCAGGTTGGTGTTATTTAATTAACAAGTATTTATAAAGTTCTTGTGCTTTCTTTTCATCATTGATTTCCAATTGTTCTGTGTGCTAGTATGTGGTCTATTTCAAAGAACATCCATGAGCAACTGAGAAGAATATGTCTTCTGATGTAGGCTAGAGCTCTGTAGACATCTACTCAGTTCATAAGTGCATTGTTGGGATTTTTGTCTAGTTGATCTATTTTGACAGTGGGGTATTAAGTTTCTCTATAACAATTATATTCTTATTTGATTTTTCATGTTCATTAATATTTGTTTTATATAGCTGTGTGCATTGATATTTGGTGCATATATATTTGTAATTGTTATCCCCTCCTCTTGGATTGTTTCCTTTAGAAGTATGTAGTGAGCATCTTTGTCTCTCTTAATCAGTCTTAGCTTGAAATCCACTTTATCTGAAAATAGAATAGCTGGGGCCAGAGATTTAACTCAGTGGTTTTGGATTCTGCCTTGCAAGCGCAAAGACCCAAGTTCAGTCCCCGGTAACCACATACCACAACACTATCCCATCAGCAATCAGTACCACACACCACAGTGCCGGGCGTGGTGGCTCACACCTGTAATCCCAGCACTCAGGAGGCAGAGGCAGGAGGATCACTGTGAGTTTAAGTGCAGGCATGGGCTGCAGAGGAGCTCAGGGACAGCCTGAACTAACAAAAGTGAGATCCGGTCTCAAAAAATAAAATAGCTACTCCTGTTTTTTTCTGGGTTCAGATCACATGGACTTTTGTTTTCCATCCTTTGACTTTCAGTCTATGAATTTTTTTTTTTTTTTTTTTTTAGGTTTTTGGAGACAGGGTATCGCTTTGTGGTTCAGGCTGGCCCTGAGCTCAACCTCAAACTCACATCACAATCCTCCTGCCTCTGCCTCCCGAGTGCTGGGATTACAGGCGTGACGCCCGGCACTGTGGTATGTGGTACTGGTTGCTGCTGGGTGTGGGTCTCCACACCCAGTATTGTTATGTGGTTACCGGGGAATCGAACCCAGGTCCTTGCGCTTGCAAGACAGGCGCCGGAACCACTGAGCTAACTCCCCGGCCCCCTCAGTCTATGAATTTTTGAATTAAATGTGTTTCCTACATGCAGCATATTGTTGGGCTTTTGTCTTTGATCTATTCTGCCAGTCTGTTTCTTCTGATTGGTGAATTGAGACCATTAACATTGATGGTTATAACTGACATGTATTGACTTGACCTTCTCATCTCATTTTTCTGTTGTTGGCTTCCTTTCTTCCTCTTCTGTTTAACTTCTTGTCTTGCCTGCTGGATTCATTCAGTTGGGTTCACAGAGTTGTAAACCTTGTCTTTTTTGTTTCCTTAACACTGTGGACTGCTGGTTTGGTATTCATCAATTTCCTCATGGTGTCCTTTTAACACAGCAGAGCAAAGCCTGGCTGTCCTCTAAAAATGCAAACTCGTGGTCCCAAAATTTAGGAATAAATTTCAGGAACAACCGACAGAAGTACGAGTAGAAAAAGTTTCACTGATAGAAAAAGAGGGAAAGAGAGAGAAATGGCTTCTAAGAGAGACAGAAGGGGGAACCCAGAAAGGTGGGTCACCTAAGGTCGTCTTTTCTAAGGGGTATTTAAGGGCTAAAGACCACAAGGTGGGATGGGTTTAAAGTAGGAGCCTCCAATAAAATTCAGGAAGGTGGAATCTTGAACAAATGAGGTCCAATAAGAATTTAAATTATACCGGTCCCTCCCCTCATCAGGAGGCTCTTCCAGATGGGCCAGATTCTTGGCCCTTTATCCCAGGGGTTTTAAATTACTACATTCCTGGGAGGGAATGGATCTAGACCCTTAATTCTCTATTGACTTGTTTCATAAGGCTTTAATTGGTCACTGATGTTCTTGACAGTCTCCCTTCTCGTGAATTTTCTCCAAGGGCCTGCCCTATTTGTCTGCCTACTATTTTTACCTATAATATTCCTTCCTCTGAAAAGGTACCCCAAACTGCCATGAAGGACAATGAGCGAAGACTGATCTGACTTCTTCGAGCTGGCAAAGGTTGTTGTTGTAATTGGCAGTCAGGGTCAATCCACAGAGGGTCTATCTAAAGGTCCTTGGGAGACTCCATGCGTTGTTATCTCAGGTAGGCGTACCGCCTTGAGTCTGGGGGAGACAAAGGCAAAAAGACAGTTAATACATAGACTGATCAATAAAGCCAACAGTATCACTATAAATATAACCAGCGATTATTTTCACCAGGAGGATCCTGTAATAGCTTTTCACAGAGTAGATAAGGAGAAGACCTATGGTGTTGCAGAATCTGACATAGCATTAACCTATTGTCTGATGTCTCGGACAGCAGTTGAGATATTGGATGGATCAGGTATATACACAACATTCAGCCTTTACAATTGCACAAGTACCTCCTTGGGCTGCAATTAAAATCTCTAATGCCATCCAATTTTAAGCGACAGTTAATCTCATCAATTTTACTCAGTTAAGGCAGAGAGGCCAGCTGCAGTATCATTTAAGGCCCACTGAGTGTAATTAGTCAGGGCCTCGATATGTTGCAATGACATTTTCTAACCCTAAGGAGGAAATGAAGATAGAATTTTGTAATCTATTCTAATTATCTCCTTGAGATGGGGATACCCACCAAGGAGGTCCAGAGGTACTTGACAAAGGGAGCAATCCACACACATATCCAGCATGTTTGTCCTAGTGATTCTGCATACTCCTGTGCTCACCTGAGGAAAGAGTTGCTTTCTCCTGAAAGTGGTAGTGTAAATTAAGAATTACTTATCTGAAGACATTGTTTTCTTTTTAAACAGAAATCTTAAGTCTTCTAGGGGCTCACAAGAGTATTCAGAAGCTTGTTCATGCTCAGTAGTTTTTGGCTAGCAGGGCTTGAATCAAGTATGATTTATCCATGAGTCCAAGCCTGCAACTTTTGCTGATGGAGTCAAGAGAATCATGGAACAAGGTCCTTCCCAGGTTGGCCCTAGGGAAGGAGATGATGAGGGGAGAGACTTAACAGTACTAAATCTCCAGGGTAGGCTATGGAGTTTCCCTCTTTTCTAGGATGAGCTTCTGTCAATTGCTGGAGAATCTATTGGAACTTAGCCAGTGAATATCTTTTAGTTAATAACTTAGCCAGTATCTTTTAGTAAGGCATCTGTTTCTCTGTCAAAAAGAAGATCATTAGTAAGGAAAGGTCGTCCATAAAGCATTTCAAATGGGCTAAGACCTAGAAGTTCAGGTGTATTTCTTATCCTGATAAGAACTGAAGGCAGTAAAAATGGCCATTGTAGGTGCGTTTCCTGAGCCAACTTACGGAGATGTCTTTTTAAGATTTCATTTATTTTTTCTACTTTTCCTGATGAATAAGGTCTTCAGGCACAATGAAGTTGTGTCCTGCCTTTCTTGTCTCATTTTCTGTGAAAGAGCTGCCATCACAAAAGAGAATCAAATCAGGATTAACAAGGGGTGTGTCTAATAGATCTCGGGCTGCATAGGAGTGCAGAATTACCTGTTCACAGTCATGTCCTTCAGCTTCAATTTCTTCCTTTTCAGGTAAAAAGGTAGCAGGATTTAAGGAGGAACACGTCTTTATTTGGACAGTTGGCCTTTCCAAAAGCAGGGCTTGGTACCTAGCCGACTGTCTGATAACCATAAACTCCCTCTAGATGAAAGAAGTCCTGCCACATTATGAGGTGTATATAATAGTAAGATCTTTGGGCTGGGGATTTAGCTCAGTGGTTCCTGCGCCCATCTTGCAAACACAAGGACCTGGGTTTGATCCCCAGTAACCACATACAGTACTGGGTGTGGAGACTGACACCCAGCAGCAGTCAGTACCACATACCACAGTGCCAGGCGTGGTGGCTCATGCCTGTAATCCCAGCACTCGAGAGGCAGGAGGATTGCTGTGATGTGAGTTTGAGGCTGAGCTCGGGGCCAACCTGAACTAAAAAAGTGAGACCCTATCTCAAAAAAAAAAAATTTTTTTAAGATCTTTGCCTAAAGTCAGCTTAGATGCTTCTAGTACTAAGAGAACTACTGCAGCTACAGCTGTGAGGCACACAGGCCATCCTTTTGCTACAGGATCTAACTCGTGGCTTAGATACACTACAGGTTGTTGAGCTGGTCCTCGATCCTTTGTAAGCACTCCCAAAGCTATGCCCCATCTTTCATCAACATATAGATTAAACTTACATCCTGTGGGCAGGCTTAATGCTGGAGTATTAGAAGTGCCTGTTCGAGCTTTCAGAAAGCTGCTTGGGAATCAGGTTCCCAGGTTAAAACATGGGTCTTTGTCTTTTGGGTTTCTTTTGTAAGCTGATAGAGCAGTCTTACAATTTCACCATATCCCGCTATCCAAAGACTACAGAAACCCATAATTCCTAAAAATCCCCTAAGTTGTTTTAGGGTTTTGGGCTGTGAGAAGGAAAGAATTGTTTCAATTCTTCCCCTAGTCTCCGAGTACCTTCAGATATAATAAGGCCTAAATATTTTACTTCAGCACTATAATGTTGTGCCTTAGATTTAGAGACCTTATAGCCCCTGTCTGCTAAAAAATTTAGCAGAGCACGAGTGCCTTGGCTACAAAGATCTTCTGAAGGAGCACATACCAGCATATCATCTACATATTGTAATACTGTGATCTGGGGACATTCAAAACACACCAAGTCGTGAGAAAGCACCTGTCCAAAAAGGTGAGGACTGTCTCTGAATCCCTGATGGAGAACAGTCATGTCAGTTGAGAGGCCAGGTCATGAGCATTTTCAAAAGCAAAAAGAAACTGGGAATCTGGGTGTAAAGGAATACAAAAAAAGAAAGCATCTTTCAAGTCTAATACTGAAAACCAACTAGCATCTGCTGGGATCGGAGTGAGAAGTGTATATGGATTAGGGACCACTAGGTGAGCTGGCACTGCTGCCTCATTTACTGACCTAAGGTCTCACACTAATCTCCATTCTCCATTGGGTTTTTTTTTTAGGTTTTTTGAGACAGGGTCTCGCTTTGTGGTTCAGGCTGGCCCTGAGCTCAGCCTCCAACTCACATCACAGCAATCCTCCTGCCTCTGCCTCCCCAGTGCTGGGATTACAGGCGTGAGCCACCATGCCCGGCACTGTGGTATGTGGTACTGGTTGCTGCTGGGTGTGGGTCTCCACACCCAGTATTGTCATGTGGTTACCGGGGAATCGAACCCGGGCCCTTGCGCTTGCAAGACAGGCGCCGGAACCACTGAGCTAACTCCCCGGCCCTCCATTGGGTTTTTGAACTCCCAAGATTGGAGTGTTACATGGGCTGTTACAATCTTTAAGCAAACCTTGCATTTTTAAGTTGTCAATTATAGGCAATAATCCTTTCTTTACCTCAGGTCTCAGAGGACACTATCTCTGGTGAGGATAGATGGTAGGATCTTTAAGATATATCTGCACTGGGGCAGCTTTTATTGCTGTGCCTATTCTACCTTCAGTTGCCAATACTTCAGGGTTTATTTCTGTTTCTACAAGGGGAAGGCAGCATACTTGATCTGGATGCATATATGTAAGAATATTTAGAAAGGATAGGATATCTCTCCCAGAAGAGCTGGACTTCCAGGCGTAATTAAAAAGCAATGAGTAAAGAAAAAGCTATCCCAGTCACAACCTATAGGTTGGGAGAAATATTGAGTTACCTTTTCTCCAATGGCTCCTTCACTGATGGGTAGTGACTGGAAGGAAGGCCAGATTGGAGAGAAGGACCGAGAGAGAGGCGCCAGTGTCTAATAGCAGACTCACTTCTTTACCCTCTGTGGTCAAAACTGCCCAGGGCTCCTCCATGGAGATGACAGTCCGGCCAGAGGGAGAAGGCAGAGAGTGCCCCAGGTCCCTTCAGTCTTACTGGACAAACTGGTAAGAGGGATCTGACCTCTGGGGCCTTCGCCTCAGAGGGCAGGCTCTCCTCCAGTGGTTACCTTTGCAATCAGGGCATGGTCCAGGGGGCCTCTTGTTGCAGTTCCTCTTGAGGTGGCTGGCTCTGTGCAGCGGTAGCAGATGAGCTGAGTCATCAAGTTTTTCTTGGAGTCCCATGAGTCAGACCCAGAGACTATTTCTCTGAGAGCTGCTGCAAATGCTGAAGACTTCTCTCGATCTCTTTGTCTCCTGTCCTCGGCTTCCTCCTGCTCTGTATTATAAATTGTCGAGGAGGCAATTTTTATTAAGGACTCAAGTGAACTATCTGGACCAGCAGCCATTTTTTGTAACTTTTTCCTAATATCTGGGGTTGACTGAGTAATAAACTTGTCTTTAAGAACAATCTGTCCTTCTATTGAGTCAAGATCTAGTGATGTATATCTTATCAATGCCTCTCATAAGCGATCTAGGAAGACAGAGGGGTGTTCCTTTTCTTCCCATTGGATACTTGACAATTTAAGATAATTAACTGGCTTATTTTTACTTCTTTTAGACCCTCAATACTGCAGAACAATAATTGTTTCCTATTCCAGTCCCCTATAGGATTGATAGGCCAGCGAGGGTCTTGTGCAGGGACTGCTTGTGCTCCGGTAAGGATTTCTGGTTCCCCTGGCCATCTTTCAGCTGGCGGCTTATAGTATACGCCATAGTGTTCATCACCAGCCTTAATGGCAGCCTGGGTTACTGCTTGTACCTCACCCAAAGTGAGTGTCTGATTTAAAATTAGCTTTACATCTTTCCAGGCTAGTTCAAAGATTTGTGTAAATCCTCTGAAGTTCTCAATGTATCTGTCTGAGTACTCTGAAAACTTTCCCAGGTCTTTCTTGATCTGTTTTAGGTCACTAAGGGAAAAGGTCTGACTGCATCCAAAACCATTATCTACTTCTTGTAAGGAGTATTTCCTAAAGGAGCTTGAGATAAGGATGGATACAGCCCTGTTGGCTGGGTTGTATTGTAGTTGGCTTCTTCTCACACCCAGAAAGATAGGGAGGGAGGGATCTCAGACTTCAAAGGACAGGTAGGAAAAACTTCCACTTTAGTAACAATGGGTGAAGTTTCAGTAAGAGTTATTTTGGAAACTTCAACCTCAGATTTAGCAACAGTAGGTTGAATCCCAACTAAAGTAGCCTTAGAAGTTCCACCCTCAGATTCTAAAGGACAAGGGTAGAAAGCTTCATTAGTAGAGGCTAGGACCTTCTTGCTCTCTCTCCAGGCTCACTTTTAGTTTTGAACACAAGTGAGGACTTTGTCTTAATGCAAAAACGATCTCAATGTACAGTAGGGTAACTGTCCATTTTCCCTTTTCTTTGCAGTGTAATCTTAGTTATGAAAAAACATCATAATCAATACTTCCCTTTTTCCATTTTGGCTCTAGGGGTTAAGTAGGCCATGCACCAGTGCAGAGAAATATTAAACTGCTCCTTTTTTAACAGATAGGTTGTAACATTTCCTAGGTTTAAGAACACATTCCAAAGGAGTAAGAGAATCATGGAATTCCCCATCTGTAACAGAAACAAAATGGCGCCTTATATGTTTCTGTTTGATCCTAGGATGTCCTTGGGGGTGTCCCCAAGCTTCCACCCCAGGGCAGGTAGCTACCAACTAGAGGGAGATCCAGAAAATAAAACCAGCTTGGAATTATCTACTCTTACCAACACCTGATTTTATTTTCTCCCTGAAATTCACTCTTACTCCAGTGAGCACAGAAACAAAGGGAAAAAAGTCACCTCAGTTTTTCCCTTTTGCTCCATGCTTAACCTAGATTATTCTGCCAGTGACTCCTCCAGCAATAGCAAGCCGGAAGTATATGAGATATTGGTAAAAACTAAGAGATTTAACTGTCTGCTTTCTACTTCTTTGAAAAAAGGGAAAACTAAGTCAATGATAAAACTTGACACTCTTACAAGAGATTACCTTCAGAGATAGTTGGTCAGAGATTCCACTCTGCTCTCCAGATGGAGAGCACCAGAAGTACTTTATTATCTTTCAGTCACTTATGTAAAGTCCTGATAAGACCAGACTGAGGGGTTCAGTTGGATCAAAGTTTACCATGCGCCAGTGCTAAATGGCAGACGTTGTATCCCTGAAGCCCAGGCCTTAACATCTGTTGGTGACCCTCTACAGGTCTTATCTTGAAGTTACTGATCATTTGAAAAACTCACAATTTTAGTCATAGTCTACAAATCAGAAAAGACACCCTTATCAACTTCTTATGCATACTTGAAGAGAAAAGGTTGTCTAAATTCTATTTTGTCTATTTATTATATAAAGACACATATACAGGTCAGGCAGACAATTATTTTAAGTCTTTTCTAACTTGGCTTCCTAAAAGAAGCAGCCTGACTACAAAGAATTCTAAAGTAAACTCCCAGTTAGATGGAAAAAGGTTGTTTTTGTTTTTGTTTTAGGTTTTTCGAGACAGGGTCTCGCTTTGTAGTTCAGGCTGGCCCTGAGCTCAGCCTCAAATTCATATCACAGCAATCCTCCTGCCTCTGCCTTCTGAGTGCTGGGATTACAGGCATGAGCCACCATGCCCAGCACTGTAGTATGTGGTACTGATCGCTAGTAGGCATGAGTCTCCACACCCAGTATGGTATGTGGTTACTGGGGATTGAACCCAGGTCCTTGCACTTGAAAGACAGGCCCCGGAACCACTGAGCTAAATCCCAGCCCTAGATGGAAAAAGATTTAAGGGGAGCTTTCAACTCACTAGCATAGAAAGTTCAAGTAAAGTTCAAGCCATTAAAACATTTTAAAAATTATCATATAGCACTCTGTAAGTTCATAGTGAAGTCTTAAGGTTTATTACCTATGAGCAACATTTTTGTCTACATAAATGATGGAACCCATGCTTTAGGAGAGATATCGTTTGGATAGTTTCTTTATCAGAGAGCACCTGTTCATATATGCCATGTAGGATCCTATCTTGCTGGTAAAGAGGAAAGAAGCCCAACCTTATAGCTCAACTCATAACGGAGGCTTATGAAAGGGTTCTGTCGACATCGTTCAGAGTCCTGTGAGACAAAGGACATCTGGTGATTACTGACAGGTTTTCCCTTTCACCTCATTGAGGAGTTTTGGGTAGGAACAGTATGTGGAGATTCTCTCTCATTACCCAGATGGGCGGTGGGAAGCCAGTTTTCTCCGGGGAACCTTCAGAACCTGCTGAAGAGTTGCCTTGGCCAGGGCTCATCAACTGTTGCCTCAGTTTCCACTGGCTCCACACAGTCAAGAGATCTGTCTCCGAGAGGAGTCCAGTTACTTATCTCGTCAACATTCCATCTGCGATTGCCAGTGGGGATCCACCGGAGGGCAACCAGAGAAACCCATCCTCTGCGTTAAGAGTGGCAGCCACCTTGGCGGCGTTTAACAGCTGGCAGAGTAACCAGTTTGTTTTATATTCTATAAGGGATAGATAAAAGCCTGAAGAGATCTATCTGACAACATTTCAAGCAGCACGGTACAAACAACTTATGTAGCAGAGAATAAACATAATTTTAACTAAGCATAATGTATCATAAAAGAAATAAGCACTTTGAAACCTTTAAAGCACACAAGATAGAGTTAAACTTCTTTGATTCAAGAACCAAATCTGCAGAACAAAAGTTGAAATTTGTAGAGAAAAGACCAACCTTCCTAAAATCTCTCAGGGAAAGAAAACTCTTACCTCCATCCAGTATATCTCGGTGGGACCTCCAGTATGACACAGGAGAGCAAGGCCTGGCTCTCTTCTAAACATGTGAGCTCGTGTTCCCAAAATTTAGGAATAAATTTCAGGAACAACCGACAGAAGTACGAGTAGAAAAAGTTTTATTGGATGAAAGAGAGGGAAAGAGAGAGAAAGGGCTTTTGTCTAAGAGACAGAAGGAGGAACCCAGAAAGGTGGTTAACTCAAGGTTGTCTTTCCTAAGGGGTATTTAAGGGCTAAAGACCACGAGGTGGGATGGGTTTAAAGTAGGAGCCTCCAATAAAATTCAAGGAGGTGGAATCTTGATCAAATGAGGTTCAATAAGAATTTAAATTGAACAGGGTCCCTCCCCTCATCAGGAGGCTCTTCCAGATGGGCCAAATTCTTGGCCCTTTACCTCAGGGGATTTAAAGTACTACATTCCTGGGAGGGAATGGATCTAGACCCTTAATTCTCTATTGGCTTTAATTGGTCACTGATGTTCTTGACAGTCTCCCTTCTCATGAATTTTCTCCAAGGGCCTGCCCTATTTGTCTGCCTACTATTTTTACCTATAATACTTTGTCATAGAAGTATTTTATTTCTCCATCAATTATTGAAAGATAGTTTTGTGGGGTATATTAGTCTGTGATGATTTTTTTTTTGAACTTTACTGTTTCATTCCAAATTCTCCTTGATTTGAGGATTTGTATTGAGAAGTCTGCTATGATTCTGATGGGATTTTTCTTTATAGGTGATTTGTCTCTTTTATAACAGCTTTTAATATTCTGTATTTGTGTTGGATTTCTGGAATCTTTATGATATGCCTTGGTGTATTTTTTTTTAATCATGGCTAAATTACAAGCATGAGCCACCACACCCAGCATTGTGATATGTGGTACTGGGGATTGAATTTGGGAGCATGCGCTTGCCAAGTAGACACCAGAAGCAATGAGCTAAATCCCCAGCCCACCCTTGCTATTTTTTACCCTGGTACTGGGGATTGAACTCAGGACCTTGCCCTTGCAAGGCAGGCATGGTATCATTGAGCTAAATCCCCAGTCCAGTCCCATGTTTTTTAAAGCTATCTTTCTTTTCATGATCACTACCCACAATCCTGTCTTCTTTGTCTGAGAGTCTGTCTTCACATTGGCTCATTCTGTTACATATACTTTCAATGGGAGTTTTAATCACCTGGATATGTGTTTGGATTTGTTTCATGGATTGCATTTCTTTCCCGTACTGGGTGTTTATGGTTTCCATCATTTTCCTAAGTTCCTACATAATATATATTTATAATATTGTATATATTACACATGTGTGTATAATGTATACACATTACATTAATGTATATGCATTACATTATATGTATAGGTGTGATTGTATTACATCTAATACATTATATGTATATAATATATATATGTATTTTAAATTTTACATCCCTCTAGAGTCACTAAGCATGTCTTTCTTTGCCATCACCATCTCTGTAGTTATCTGAGAAATCCTTTCTGATTTGATTTTTTTCTAGCAGCTCAGTTGTCTGTGTTGTTACTTCCGCTGCTCCTACCTGAGGAAGCCCAGGTGGTTGGCTCTCAGATTGTTCCCCCACCTCACTGCCCTCTGGGTTTGCCGTGGTGAATTGAAAGTCTAGGACTGCATCTTATTTAAGTGTCTTTTCATTTTCTTCTTTGAGTTTCCTTCTTGGGTTGATGCCTTTAAATTGCTGATGGTAACTGGCTTTATTGCTAGGATTTAGATCCAGCTCACACCACAGACCCCTGTGGGTCAGGTCATTCTAAGCCCGGTCCTTCCTGCTTGCCCTTGTGGACCTGTACCTGCCTGGCTCTGGCCCCATGCTCCAGGGGAGTATCCGGAATGGAACATTGACACTGTCGCAGCTGCGCCGTCTGTATGTATGGCCTGTGAACTCCGCAGCATGGAGCAGGGTCTCTGCTCACACCCGCAGCCCTCAGGATACGTGTGCATTTGCACACTGTGAATCTGTGCCATGCTTCTAGCTTCCTGCGCCTGGCGTCCCCTCTGTGGGATGCCGCACAAGTTCTGGCATCTCCGCCTGCCAAGCACAGATTCCAGAATGCCCTGGACCGAAGTCAGTGACCTGAAGTACTGAATGCCCTAATCACTAGGCGAGTGGCTTCTGATAAGTCCTCCTTGGCAGCAGGAAATGCCACAAATCAGCATTAAATTTCTCCTTCTTGGGAAGAACCCATCCCACACTGACTTCTGGGTTTCCAGAAAGAAAAGCGCTCAGACATACAGGGCTTTCTTGTACATCTGAGGCCCCGAGCGTGCCCCAGAACTACCCTGCGGAAATGAGTGACTCACAGTATACAATAAGGAAGGCGTATCTGTCTTCAGCTCCCAAGCAAAGGTGACCCTCACAGAGTGAGGCCTTGCCCCAACCAGAGAGGCTCAGTGTCTCCTTGAGATTTAGGGGTTCCGGCCTTGTCCCAGTCCACCCCCACGTCCATGTGGCTGGCACAGAGGTCCCATGCCCTCCAAGGCAGGGCCAGGCTTCCACGACAGACACACATGTGGCTGTGAAGACAGGGGGGTATCAATGTCCCGCATTTACCCTCACACTGTATGTGTGAGCTTCAGCTCGGCTACTGCCAGAGGTGAGAACCTCTCAGCCTCTGGGCCCAGGCTCCACACCCTGACTGCCTGGTACTCTTTCCGAGCTCTGTCCCACGCTAAGCCTTGTGGTCCTCGGTTCTACTTTGGTAGACTCAGCATCTTCTTGTGACTGGGCTTCCAGCGGCTCGGGGGACATCATGACAGTCCTGACACTCATCTGTTTTGTCTCAGTGCCACAGCCTGCCTGGAGAATAGGAATCTGGTTCCCACTGACAGAGCTTAGCGCTGTGTTGGAGCCCAAGGTCAGGACACCGAATCCAAATCCCTCCGTCTGGGAACCGTTCCTGGTGCTTGTGTCTCTGCCAGTCAGGAGCCAGAAGCCACCCAGTCATTCGAACAGAAAATTAGCATAAACATGTTAATAGGATATAAGTGACCTGGGTAAACGAGAGGGTAAACAAAGACCTTTAAAGCAGGGCTCTCACGGTCTGGTTCCCACACCGCAGCATTAGCATAATCCAGGAATTTATACTGCAGACGCCTGGTCCCATCTCAGGCCCCTGACTCAGGAACTTGGGGAGAGGGAGGCCAAGCGCTGCATGTTTTACCATGACTCTCGTGCAGTTTTACACCAGTTCTCTAAGGGGTTGTGCACACAAGAGGAGTGCGAGGCTGTGAGGAAGCTCACTGTACACGTAGTGGGAAACAGCCGACTGACACAGCTGCTGCTCCTGGAAGGAAGCAGGCACAAGGTGCAGTTCACGGGTACCGCGGGCAGACAGGAGCTCGAAGGCCACAGGCAGCCAGGAAGACCATAGGCTGAAGGCAGGAAGTCACAGGCTGTGACCAGAACCTCCATGGTTGCAGCAGAAAGTCCACAGGGTACAGACAGGAAGGAGCAAGTCCTTCCTCCTCCAGTTCTGAGTCCTCACTCGCCTCCTTTATTGTTGGAGGAATCCAAAGTAGAACCAGCTGACAGTTCTGAAGTGTGGTCCACAAATTCCCAGCATCCCAAGTTAGAGGAGTGGTTTTGGAGCAAGACCGGGACAGTGGGACAGCATAGAAGAAGAAATATCCCTTTCCCAGTCAGAATAGGTGTAAGTTAATCATTCTAAAAGATGACACCTCAAGAGTTGTTAAGGCCCAAAATAAATAGTATTTCATAACAGAGTCGTCATTCCCAAGATAGGGAGGGCGCACTGGGAGTTAGCAGAGAGCTCTTCTCCCAATGGCACCATGATGGGGGTTTTTCAGCAGTGCTGCACAAACAATAGCTTTATTTTTTCAACAAACTTAGTTTTAAATTTACAGAAATGTTTCAAAGATAGAACTAAAAAATTCCCTTATGCTCTCCACTCAATTTCTTTTTGACACGTTTAGTGTGATTGGTGTGTGTGTGTGTGTGTGTGTGTGTGTGTGTGTGTGTGTATGTCACAATGAAGGAATGAGCATTGATGCTGTTATTAACTAAGGACATCCTTCATTCATATTTCCTTGGTTTTGGTTTGTTTGTTTTTAGTTTTTTGAGACAAGGTCTCAGTTCAGGTTGGCCCAGAACACACCCTGTAGCCCAGGCAAGCATCGACCTCTTGGCAATCCTCCTGCCTCTGCCTCCTCAGTGCTGGGGTCACAGATGTGAGCCATCACGCCCAGCTTCCTTTCCTTGGTGTTTAGTTAATGTCATTTTTCTGTTCAAGTGTCCCATCTAGGTAACTGTCATAGGTAGTCATCCTGTCTCCTTAGCCCTGCTTGGTCACAAGGTCTCAGACTTTCCCTGTTTTGGGCCACATGGCAGGTGTGAGGAACATTGGTCACCTATTTCGCCCAGCACCCTCTGTAGAGATGCCTCACATCTGTGTCATGATCAGACCAGGATTGTAGGGCTGGTGAGGAAGACCACATCTCAGGGGACCTCACCACACATGACTTGGGACTCTTGTCCTCCATCACAGGCTGAGATGTGTGTCTTTTCCTTCCTTCTTTCCTTCTTATATGTATTTTTGGTACCAGCTATCAAACTCAGGACCTTGCACTATCAAGGCAGGTGCGGTGCCACTGAGCTACATCCTTGGCCCATTTAATCATTTATTTCAATATAGATTTAGGAAGGTTTATTTTATAAACCTGTGGCTGAGACACCAGTTTATTTTATAGTTTACAGCCCAGTACTACTTTATTTTGTTATTAATTATGGCAGGTATGGGGCCAGGGATTTAGCCCAGTGGTTCCACTGCCTTGCAAGTGCAAGGTCCTGAGTTCATACCTGGTAAGCACATACCACAATGCCAGGCATGGTGGCTCATGCCTGTAATCCCAGCACTCAGGAGGCAGAGAGGCAGGAGAAATGCTGTGAGTTCAAGGCTCCCCTGGGCTATAGAGTGAGTTCAGAGCCAGCCTGAGCTACAAAACAAGATCCTGTCTCAAAAAAAAAAAAAAAAAAAAATTATGCCAGGCAATACAGTTTATAATAAAGCCAAGGGAAAAAAGAAAATAAGCGTGTAACTAAATAAATAGCTTTTGCCAAGGCTTGTTTTTTCAAAGAACATGGGGGAATTGTAGAATGAAGAGTATCTAATCCAAAGGAAATTAGACTAGATGGCCACCCAGGGTAATCGTAGTTGGTGGTTGAAATGCAGATGCACAAAGGGTGTGGGCTGCAAAGTAAGGGAAGGAAGAGGCCAGTCCTCTTGTACGGCCGGGCTGGACGCCTGTAGTGTGGTTAGGGGTGTGGAGTCTGTCGGCACAAGCTCTGGCTCCTCGTTACCGCGGAGGATGTTGTTCAGATTGGGGAGAGTGAGACAGAGGAAGTCAATAGAGGGTGAACAGAGGAAATCAACGCCCGAGACAGTTTAGAGATCAGAGGAAGTACCTCTCTGCACAAACCACATCTATTTTCTGGCCTGTGTGAGTCACATGCAGGGTTCTCACGGGGCCCCTCATAGTATGGGCAGCGCTGTGGACCCCAAACCTACAGTCAGAAAGGAAGAGAGAGCGCAGGGGCCTCGGATGGTCCTCATGGAAGCACACAGGTCCCAGGAGACTGACTTGTGGGTGTGGCAGCACACTGACAGCTCCTCGGGGTTTCTGCTGGACACAGCGAGGCCGAGTGATGTCCCAGGAGATGAGGGAACCGTGCCATCTGGCAGTACAGAGAGTGGCTCCTGAGACTTGAGCCCTCGCCTCAGCCAGCACATCCCCACACCTGCTGCCCCAGCCCCTCCTCCTGGCACTGGTCCCTGGGACACTGCCCCACTGTGACTCCAGCCAGGGGTGACATTCCAGCTGGTATGCGCCAGGGCACAACCTCCTGAAGGCCCCGGGCCCCACGGCCTGACCCCATGGCGACTCTCTCCTGTGTCTGACCTCCTCTCACACCCGCCCGCACCTTGGAGTCTCAGTCCCACATGCCTGCCCTGTGGCTGAGACACCAGTGACCACCTGTCCCAGTTCCGCAGCCTTTGGGAGAATGATGAGGGGTCACAGATGGAGCTCGGTGGTGCGGTGCTGGTCTAACAACCATGAGGCACCTGAAATTTTTTTTTTTAAAGGCTGTTAACATTTGGAATAATGATGTAAATACTGATTTTGTCGGTGATGTCCTCTAATTTACTGATGACTTGAAAGTAGGAGAGGTAAGCTAATAGTAATCAGTATCCAAAAAATTATTGCAGAAAGCCATATTGGCTGGGCGTGGTGGCTCATTGCTATAATTCAGGAGGACCATTATGAGTTCAAGGCAACCTGGCTACATAGTGAGATCTAAAAAAGAAAAAGAAGGGCCAGGGATGTAGTTCAGTGGTTCTGGCGCCTGTCTTGCAAGTGCAAGATCCCAGGTTCAATCCCTGGTAACCATATACCACAGTGCTGGGTGTAGTGGCTCACGCCTGTAATCCCAGCACTCAGGAGGCAGAGGCAGGAGGATTGCTGTGAGTTCAAGGCTGAGCTCAGAGCCAGCCTGAACTACAAAGCAAGACCCTGACTCAGAAAAAAAGAAAGAAAAACTTCACTAAATTACTCTTACGGCCAGCAAATAAGTATGATATATGGAGAACTAAGAAAATCGTAGCAAATCAAGTGTTCCATAAAAAACTCAAACTGGAGTCCAAGAGCTCTGAGGGACATGAATGTGAGGCAAAGGTAGACTCTTGGCTAATTTTGACTTTTTGAAAGTGTGTATAAGTATTTTTAAATGTCATGTGGTACAAAAAGCTTACAATGAAAACAGCACTTACCATACCTGTTCTTCACCCTCCCCAGCTGTGTTCCCAAAAACAACCCAGGTAGCTGCCGAACACAACACAGTCAGAACCAGTCAGCCCATGACATTTCCCAGGAGCCAATCATGAGTTTAGTTTTTTGAGACAGGACCTCCTAGTGCAGCGCAGGCTGGCCTCAAGCTCACAGCAGTCCTCCTGCCTCAGCCTCCCTGTGCTGCGATCATAGGCATGTGCCACCACTTCCAGCAAACAGTACTTTTGAAGGAACTTTAGCAGTTCGTCAGCATTCATTCTGAAAGTTTCACAGCAACTTAATTAGTACAAATCTGAGTGAAGCTCTGGAGAGAGCAGCAGCGACACGCCTGAGGAACTGGTCCTGCTTCCTCACAGTAATGTCTGATTATTCCCTGGCATGACAGTCAATTATCACATGTGGTGGTTGGAAAATCCTATGACCTATTACAATGTAAAATTTTAAATTGATAAACAGATTGAACCAATTGTGTGCCCATGGAAATGAAAGAATTTTCCCCTGCAGATCCAATCTAAACTAGATTATCACCACTTCTCACCTTGTCCCGCATCCTGTTCACTGAAAAATGGGGAGAATTTTCCAAGTGTAGTTCTGAGTCATCCCTCGACTCCTGCACAGATTGTTGGCAAAGTCACATTTCGGACAGCATCCTTAAGATGACAGAAAAGCCACAGGCACCGTGATCCAGCTTGCTCCTGTGTCCCTGTTTGTTTTTGAGGCAGGGTCTCACTATGTGGTCCACGCAGACCTGGAACTGTCAGCCATCCTCCTGCTTCAGCCTCTTGATTGCTGGGGTTGCAGCCCTGCACCATCAAGTCCAGCTAAACTTGGGTGTCTGGTTTATCTCACTAAGTCTCAAAGTGCATCCATTGTCCTGCAGATGACTTGGGTGCGCTTGTGCCCTTTGGAATGTTATGTCAAGTCTCTGGAGGTTGGAAGTGCCGAGGCAGGAGGATGTCCATGATGGATGCACAGATCAGCAGTTCTGCTGATGCTGGTGCGGTTGAGAAATGAGAGTCCTGAGCTCACCAGGGAAAGCAGGGAGTGGGGGGCGGGGGGTTTGAGAGCCCGCTGCAGGGCGGGTGCGCAGAGATCAAGTTCTCCTGGAGAGTGAGCCAACATCTCAGCATCTCAGCATCTCAGCCCTGGACCAGAGGGGGCGGCGTCACTTGTCTCTAGTGCTGGGCTCACTTCCCTGTGGAGTGGCCGCCCCTTCACACTGAATTCTTAGTGCTCTGTCTTCCGAGGCGCTGTGGCCTCACCCAGGGCCTTTTTTTTTTAGGTTTTTTGAGACAAGGTCTCGCTTTGTGGTTCAGGCTGGCCCTGAGCTCAGCCTCAAACTCACATCACAATCCTCCTGCCTCTGCCTCCCGAGTGCTGGGATTACAGGCGTGAGCCACCACGCCCGGCACTGTGGTATATGGTGCTGGTTGCTGCTGGGTGTGGGTCTTCACACCCAGTATTGTTATGTGGTTACCGAGGAATCGAACCCGGGGTCCTTGCGCTTGCAAGACAGGCGCCGGAACCACTGAGCTAACTCCCCGGCCCACCCAGGGCCTTTTTAACTGTGAACCGTGCCACAGGCCCTATGGCATCGCAGGGAAGCTGTACTCACAGTTAACTCACTTCTGTGTGTAGTGTATATGCCCAACATCCTGCCGTCGTGTTAGCCAGACATGGGCGTGAGCCTGTGACCCCAGCGCTCCTCCTCCGAGGCAGGAGGATCTCAAGTTCATGGCCAGTTTGAGCAACTTAGTGATATATTAAGATCCTGTCTCCAAATAAAAATGTATGAAAAGGGCTGGGGATGTAGCTCAGTGTAAAGACCCTGGGTTTAATGGCCAGTACCAAAAATGATTAAGTAAAAAGTCAGTGCTATTCAGTCACTTCCTTCATGGTCTGTTTCCAATGGCCTTGAGGCCTTTAGTAAGGTTACGGTATTAAAGACTTTTAGGCAGCAGATTAGTCAGAGGAGTTATCATGGGAAGCAAAGTTTTTCTCTTCTGAAGGAAGAGTCGTCATATTTGAGCATTACAGTTTAACCCCACTTATGCATGTCATTTTTAAATTTGAGTTTCCAGCTGGAAATGTCGCTCAGTGGTGCCACTGCTTGCCTCTAAGCACAGTCATGAGTTTGATCCCCAGTACCTGCCCCCAAAAAGGAAAATACTACATTGGATTTTGATTAGACTGTAGTAAGAAAATATTCATTGGAAACTGCTAGAAACAGATGTGATTATACAAAGTACAAATATTAGCTAGCAGAGTTATTAGCCTATTAAGCTAATAGCAGTATTTTTCCTGTTTTATTTTTTCTTCTTGATTGATTGATTTTTGTTTTGTTTTGTTTTGTTGAGACAAATTCTTCCTGTATAGGTCAGGCTGGCCTCAAATTCATGGGGATCCTCTTGCCTTAGCCTCCCAAATGCTGGGATCACAGGCATGTCCCACCATGCCAGGAGGAGTTGGCATTTTTGAGAGAAAGGAAAAGAAAGTTAAGGACCGGGCTGGGGATTTAGCTCAGTGATTCTGGTGCCTGCTTGGCAAGCACAAGATCCTAAGTTCAGTCCCCAGTAACCACATACTACAATGCTGGACGTGGTGACACCCACCAGCAACCAGTACCACATAGAACAGTGCCGGGTGTGGTGGCTCATGCCTGTAATCCCAGCACTCGGGAGGCAGAGGCAGGAGGATTGCTGTGATGTGAGTTGGAGGCTGAGCTCAGGGCCAGCCTGAACTACAAAGCGAGACCCTGTCTCAAAAAAAAAAAGTAGATCATTGCATTTGAAAAAAATAAAATATCCCATGTATATGAGCCCTATGGTGTCGTTTGGTGGAAAAATTAATATAGAAGCCAGTCTTACTTGGGGGCAGTACAGTAATAAGGTTGAGCTGTCTTTCCTGCGTGTCCCTGTCCTGCATGCAGACTATCATTTTCATCCTTGAGTTTTGTTGTTACTACATCATGAAGGTTGATACTTGGCAGTATCCCAAGGATACTTGCTGTGTGCCTAACTGAGATTCCAGACTCGCCATGGCGCCCCCTTTAGAGCTTTTAGTGACACAGAAACCTGGGGTGGCAGCCATGCCGTAGGTTCTTCTATAGGGGCGCCTGCCATAATGAGCACAGAGCCAGTGTTTGTGTCTCAGGGTATAAAAATGCAAAGATTCTACATCTAACTTCACTGTTTTCAAATTATTGACCATGCATAGGAGAAAATGCCTCTGACGCTGATTTTGTGTAGTGCTCCTTATAAAAGTCTGTATATATACAAGTCTTTCATCCCAATAAGAAAAATAGTGAAATTAATTATATTATTTCCATTTCACAGAATAATCTCTAATGCCTTTCAGTAGAAGGCAAAAGTGTTTTTGCTTGTAATGTTTATTTTGAGCTTCTCAGAGTTACAAAATCTGTCCTCAAAGGTAACTCAGAGTATGACTGAAATCTTAGTTGATGATATTTTCCTTCCTATTTGTGGACTTTAAAAGCCTGTTTTCACGAGCCTGGCGACACCTGCCTTTCTTCTCAACTCCTCAGGAGGCAGAGCCAGAGGAATCCTCAGCGAGACTTCATTTCAAACAAGGAACAAAAAGCCAAAAACACAATACGAGTCTCTTTTGTTCTCCTGCTTTTTTCTAGGTGAAAAAGGCCTTTTTTGCTCTGGTAGCCAACGGAGTCCGAGCCGCACCGCTGTGGGAAAGTAAAAGACAGAGTTTTGTAGGTGAGCAGCACGGGCCTGGGGATCATTGTTTTGTTGGTTTGTTTGTTTTTGTTTTGTGAGACAGGCTCTCACTATGTAGTGCGGTTGGCCTTAAACTCACTGTGTAGCCCACACTAGCCTCCAACTCATGGCAGTCTGCCTGCCTCAGCCTCCTGAGTGCTGGGACCACAAGTGTGGCACATGCCCAGCTGTGTCCTCCTTTTTGATTCCTGGATAAATTCATAACATTGTCACCCTTCCACTAAATTCCTTTTTTTTTTTTTTTTGGTTGAATTTCTTAATTTTGCAACTTTTTTAGCCCTGAGAACAAAATCTGCATAGATGTGCAGAACAGACCGAGTTAGTGCCCCGCCCCAGGCCAGTCCGTCGAGATGTGTGACAGCCAAGCTCTGTCACCCTGTCACCTATGGGCAGGGCAGATGAAAGGGTATGGATGTGCCAAGTGGCCCTGCTGTTCAAGATCTTGTGTAACCTACAGCTATTTAAACACTGTTATTTCTCACCTGATAAATCATAGGAGACAAATCATGACCCTGGCACTGTTCCTGAAGGCTCAGTATATTTTGTAGTTGCCACCACACAAGGTAGCAAACATCTGTAACCCTAACATGCAGGAGGCTGAGGCAGGAAGATAGCCTCACTTGAGGTGAGCCTGGGCTACACAGTAAGTTCAAGGCAGCACCCAGCCCAAACTGTATTACAAGACTTTGTCTCAGAAATCAAACAAAAAGGAGTCAGGATGTAGCTCAGTGGCACCACACCTGCCTTGAAAGCAAAAGGTCCTGAGTTCGATGCTCAGTACAGGAACGGGGGCGGGGGGGGCCACACAAAAAAGCCTGCTTGTGTCTGCATAGTTTTCCCAGGGGAACCTCCCTGTAGTTCTCATCTGCATGGCCCTGGTGTCGGCTCAGAACAAGCACACGCTGAACAGCAGCTCTCATCAAACCTTGCTGTTCCCAGTGCTTCTCGGGCGGCAGAGTGCTGAGGCTTACAGAATTCTTCCTCACGATTCATTTTAAAGTTTCTTAGATTGTGTACATATAGCTACAGTTCTTTTCTGATATTTCATAACAGGCTCCTCTCATGGGTTTGCCACATACTTGGATGAATTCCAAACTTTTAATCGAGTTTAATTTCAGCCAGTTTTTGATATCTAGTTTGGAATAAGCAAAAAATTAATATTAATTAAACTGTCATGGAGATTGTTCATGTATAGTATATAAACTTCTCTTGGAAACATTGTAGGTATAAGGTCATATACGTTTTTCTGATATGTATCTGTAGTTTTATTTTTAACATCTAATTCTTTGTTCCAGGAATGCTAACAATCACAGATTTCATAAATATACTACACAGATACTATAAATCGCCTATGGTAAGTGTAGCAATCTTTACCATCTTTTACTAATTAGCACTGTGTATGTCTGTTGTGTGTATAGAAGCTGTGTCTGTGTTTTGAGATATTTTTGGCACAGGCTGGTAATGGTTGAATCTCCAAATAAATGTAGTATAAGGAAGTTCAGTATAAAAGTACTAACCAGACACCAGGCGTGGTGGCTTTTTTTTTTTTTATTTTTTTTTTTAGGTTTTCTTTTTAAGACAGGGTCTCGCTTTGTAGTTGAGGCCGGCCCTGAGCTCAGCCTCAAACTCATATCACAGCAATCCTCCTGCCTCTGCCTCCCTAGTGCTGGGATCACAGGCGTGAGCCACCACACCTGGCACTGTGGTATGTGGTGCTGATTGCTGATGGGCGTGAGTCTCCACGGCCAGTATGGTATGTGGTTACCAAGGATCGAACCCTGGGTCCTTGCGCTTGGAAAACAGGCACCGGAACTACTGAGCTAAATCCCCAGCCCTGGGCGTGGTGGCTTATGCCTGTACTCCCAACACTCAGGAAGCAGAGGCAGGAGGCAAGCTGAGTTTGAGGCTGACCTGAGGTACATAGTGAGTTCAGGGCCAGCCTGAGCTACAAAGTGAGACCTTGTCCCAAAAAACGACTCACCAAAACCCAGGCCTGCCTGGGGATTGTCTCAGTGACTTTTCTTGTTTCTAAGACAAAATCCCTGATACCCAAACCTAAAGGAGAAAAGTTTATTGTGGCTCAGAGTTGGTAGAAATTTCTGTCCACAGTAGGCAGGCTCTGAGTGGCATCGCAGAGGAGAAATAGTTCATGGTGGGCAGAAGGCAGCGATGTAACAACGCAGCAGCAGGTGCCCCTGTGGTCTGTCCCTTTTTATCCATCCAAGCTCGGATGCCCTTGGATGGTGCCACCTACACCTAGGATGGGCCTTCCCATACCACACTCAGAACTATGACAGACCACCGACACCTACGACGAGCTTTCCCATACCACACTCTGAACTATGACAGACCAATCAGAAATAATCAGTACCCCAATCCCAGCATCACATACTTAGTCCCAATACCACAACCCCCCAAATCCAGCCATCTCTGAAAAGTCCCACCTGTGACTACATGAGGCTTGGAGGCCATCTAGACACAGGCCAAAACGTGGTACACACCTGTATCCCAGCACTCGGAAGGCTGAGGCAGAAAGATCACTACAATTTGAGGCCATCCAGGACTACATTTTGAGTTCAAGCCCAGCCTGAACTACACAGTGAGGCTTTTTCTCAAAACAACAAAGAAAAAAGCCAAAAAAACTATTAACCCTAATAAACAGCCAGCTTTGCCCTGAGCTGTACATTTGCAGCTTGAAGGAGGGATTCTCAGGAAGCCAAAAGGAATAGCTACTTTGCTCACCCCTCACAGGTCCTGTCGGAGAATTCCTCACACTTCCTCGCTCCTGAGGCATCTCCGCGTCACGCCGGTTTACATCACGAGACCTCTGGCAGCATCGAAGGCAGGGTCTGCCCAGGTGGCCAGCCCAGCAGGGACCCCCGGTCCTGAGCGCAGGCCCAGCGGGGCCACAGAGCTAGTGCCGTGTCTCAGCGATTTATAAGAACCAGATAGGCTGTGCATTTTTAAAGGAGAAAAAAAGAAGCAAAAATTAAAACTGAAGCAATTCCGTTTGTTGTGCCTGTGGCTGGTGTCAGTGGCAGAGGCCCAGTGCCTGGTCCAGCTGTTCAGGAGGGGCAGTGTGGAAACCGCTTCTGTCCTAGAGCCCTGGGATGTTTGTGACTCTGCCAGCTCACACCTGGGTGTCACGTGTTGTGATGGTTAGGAAGGACAGACTTGAAAACTTCATTCCACTAGTAGTAGAGGGGGATGTAAACGTCATGATCAATCCACTAAACACTTGCTTTATTTCATTTTTGTTTTGAGACAAGGCCTTATATGTGGTTCAGCTGGCCTTGACCTCACTATGTAGCCCAGGCTGGCCTCAGACTCCAGACAATCCTCCTGCTTCGGCCACCAGAGAACCACAGGGGTGCACCACCACCCACAGTTTAAATACTGTCCTTAGTGTGACGAGTCAGCCGCCCAGCTGATAACAAGGGGATACATCTTCCAAAGTGTCTTCAGTTGATTTCGCCATGGTGGGAGTGTGGTAGGATGTCCTCACACACTTGGACAGCCATGGAGCTGCCAGTGATGGCATTCTGAGGGCACGGGGGCACATGTAGCCCATCATCGACCAAAGTGACTGTGATACACTTCCACTGTAAGATACAGTACAAAATGAATTTCTTCATAAGGCATACCCTTAGAATGAAGTATTACCTAAGCTGGGCATGGTGGAAGGTGTCTGTAATCCCAGCATTTGGGAGTCTAAGGCAAGAGGATCACCTGGAGTTTGAGCCGGGCTAGATAGTAAGTTCAGGGCCAGCCTGAACTACAAAGCAGACCCTCCATGTAAAAAAAAAAAAAAAAAAATGAAGTTTTGCCAGAGACTGTAAATGTTGTTAATGTCACTCGATACATCTGATTTCTTTTTCTTTTTTTGAGACAGGATCTTGCTTTGTAGTTCAGACTGGCCCTGAGCTCACTTTGTAGGCCAGGCTAGCCTCGAACTCACAGCAGTCCTCCTGCCTCTGCCTCCCAAGTGCTGAGGTTATAGGTGTGAGCCAGCATGCCTTGCATTGTGATATGTGGTGCCTAGAATCGGACTTGGAACCTTGTGCTTGCCAGGCAGATGCTGGAACCACTGAGCTAAATTCCGAGCCCTAACATCTGATTTCTTAAACACTACCGATTCACACAAATACTGGTTTTCCTCATGTTGATCGCTCTGCTCCAGGACTATTAAAATTAA
Source organism: Petromus typicus (assembly GCA_004026965.1). Taxonomy (NCBI): domain Eukaryota; kingdom Metazoa; phylum Chordata; class Mammalia; order Rodentia; family Petromuridae; genus Petromus; species Petromus typicus. The sequence goes on along the minus strand of PVIR01016610.1, from coordinate 7,413 downwards.
CTCAAGTATGATTTCTTAAATGGAGAGATGTCACTGTGCATGGTGCTGCATAAGTGTTCCCAGCACTTGGGAGGCTAAAGTAGGAGGGTCACCAAGAGTTTGAGGCCAGCCTGGACTACACAGTGAGTTGAGTGCCAGCCTGAACTACATAGTGAGACCCTGTCTCAAAAACCATAAATAGAGAGATGTAGAGAAAGTTCTGTCCAAATTCCACGTAACAAACCTTAGAAGTAGTATTTTATGAAATTAAAATTTTAAAAGCAGTTAGATCTGTTATAGCCCATGTATATTTTTTTCTTGTACTTGAAGTTACCTTTTCACTGTATGATTCCCCTCATCTTCATGAAACAAGGAAATAAAATTATCAGGAAAGCTGTTTTATTCCATGTTCTATGTAACTTGTTCCTGTGGTGTATGTGTTGACATTTATAAATTAGAAATTCTCTCATTTGCAGGTACAGATTTATGAATTAGAGGAACATAAGATTGAAACGTGGAGGGGTAAGCACCACTAGGGCTAAACACCTTTCATATGCAAGAGAAAATGTTAGGCTTGGTGTGTAAAGTGTGTCTTCATGTTACAGATTCTTTTCATGCTGCTTAATAATGACACATTAATCAAAACATGCTGCTTATTTCTGTCTCCACATGGGGAATCTTCCCATGTTAATACTATGGTTAGGGATGGTCTGTATAGTGTGCTATGTATGTTCAGGTGCATGATTGGCCCCTATATAGCACTTTCAGAATTCTCCTTTGAGCTAGGTGTGAAGGCATATACCTGTAATCCCAGCATTCAAGAGGCTGAGGCAGGAGGATTGCCATGAGTTCAAGGCTACCTGGACTATATATAGTAAGACCTTGTCTCAAAGAACAAAACAAAAACAAAAAGAAATAGAAGAATCAACTGGAGGAAAATTTTAAATTTTAAATTGAAGAGTCTGGGGCTGAGGATTTAGCTCAGTGGTTCCAGCACCTGCATTGCAATTGCAAGGACTCAGGTTCGATCCGGGTAACCACATACAACAATGCTGGGCATGGAGACACACCCACCAGCAATCAGTACCACATACCACAAGGGTGTGGTGGTTTACACCTGTAATCCCAGCTCTTGGGAGGCAGAGGCAGGAAGATTGCTGTGAGTTCAAGGCTGAGCTCAGGGCCAGTTTGAACTACAAAAGTGAGACCCTGTCTCAAAAAAAAAAAAAAAAAGAAATTGAAGAGTCTGGTTTGCACTTCTGTATTATGCTTGACTTGTTAAGAGCTGTGTAACTGGCTAAGAGACCTGAAAATCCAACAGAGTTCCCAAAAGTGGGATAGCCATTTTTTGGTACTGGGGATCAAACTCAGAACCTTCTGCCTTTGAGGCAAATGCTGGAATCCATACCCCTTTTAACTCTGTATGAATTAGAAGTCCATTGGGTGGTGTATTTACTGTGGCTTTATCAAGCCAAGCAAAATGAATTCAATCAGTGTGAGCCCTCGTGGCCTCACGGAACTTCACCCCAGCGCAGTCTTGCCGTGGAACCCTAACGTCCCAGCGCTGTGGGCTGAGCCCTCGGCATATTACAGCTTTCCGTACATGCTCTCTGGTACTAGTAACAATACTACCCAGGTATTCCAGGTATTCTCAAGAGTCTTTGGTATATAAACCTCAGGAGAGCAAATGTTAGTTTATAGCTCTCCAAAGAAAATTTATTTGCTGGGATGATTCTTGATAACAGTAGGTTTTGAACATTCATAAAGTAAAGTAAAATAAGAACAGTTGAGGAACAGCCTGTTAGAACTGATTTTATCTTAGAGCTGATAAAAATGGGCTTCAAATGATTTTGCAAATGCTTCGTTTCTTGAGGATAATTTTGCTTGATAGCATTCTAGTGACCTCTGCTGGTGTTGCATGTTTGATTTTATTGATTTTTTTTCTAATGCTACAAACATTTATTGAAATACTGTTCTTTAGTTATTGAATTTTTCTTCAGAGGCAACACTCTGAAAACAGTTGAAATTAGTTGAAACAGCTATGAGTAATTAATACAATAGTTTTGGATAAGTTAAATTCCTACTGATTTTGAGTCTTAATTCTTGGAATTGGAAACTGAAGGAAGTTTGAATTTGTAGCATAATGATAAGCAGCTAACATGTTACTAATTACATATTTTCTTTTTATGAATACAGAGCTTTATTTACAAGAAACATTTAAGCCTTTAGTGAATATATCTCCAGATGCAAGGTAAACTTGTAGGGTTTTTTCTTATTGCAAACATTCATTCTGATGTCTGTTTTGTAACCATGACAGCTAAATAGAGACAAATAAACCAACAAACGTGGTCTACTGTGCAAGTCGAGCCAGCCTTCTTAACTCCAAAGTCTAGTTTCTGTCAAAGTAGGGACATTTGCAGTAACTGTCACTCTTCATCCAAGGGATTGAAACAGGGCTGGAAAACTGGTTACCGTGAGCATTTTAAAAATCTAGCCCTGGAGCCAGGGATTTAGCCCAGAAGTTCCAGTGCCTGCCTTGCAAGCACAAGGGCCCGGGTTCTTCCCGGTAACCACATACAACAATGCTGAGCATGGAGACTCATGCCCATCAACAATCAGAACCACATACCATAGTGCCAGGCATGGTGACTCACGCCTGTAATCCCAGCACTCTGGAGGCAGAGGCAGGAGGATTGCTGTGAGTTCAAGGCTGAGCTCAGGGCCAGCCTGAACTACAAAGGCGAGATCCTGTCTCAAAAAAACCCCTTCTAGACCTGGAACAGGATTGGTAGGGAGCATGTTAAAGTTACCCCGTCCTGGCCAGGCATGGTGCCACATACCTCTAATCCCAGAACTGAAGAGGCTGAGGCAGGAGGGTTGCCATTAAGTTCAAAACCAGCCTCAACTGCATAGTGAGACCCTATCTCAAAAAAAAAAAAAAAAAAAAGGTTGCCTGGTCCTGGGCTTCCCCCCGATTACTAGTCCAATGGGTAGAGCCAGAAACAGCAAGCTTTGAAACAGCCACCCCAGATTCTGACCGTGGTCAGAGCCATCTTAGATTTGTATAAAAAAGAATAGATTGTAAGACATTTTTAAAGCTCAAGATCATTAGAGAGAAAAAAGAAAACGTTCATTCTTACTATCTTTCTTACAAATTCTAATGACAAGATGCAGCCCCTCTTGGTGCTAGCTACAGGGGCGGCAAGACTGGTGTGGTGGTCTTTGTCACCTTTCAAACAAAATGGCTTTTAAAATACTGCTGTCCAGGCTGGGGGGTGAGGAGTTGCACAACTATAATCCCAGCACTGTAGGAGGTTGAAGCAGGAAGATCAGAAGTTCAAGCCCACCTTGAACAATTTAGAGACTTGGTGAGATCTTGTCTCAAAATTAAAAAAAAAAAAAAATGCAGAAAACGGCTGGGTTTGTAGCTCAGTGCATCCAATCCCAAGTGCTGAAAAAAAAAAAAAAAAAGAGTACTGCCGCTTGGGCGGGCATAATGGATTGAACCTACAGTCCCAGCTACTCAGGAGGCTGAGACAAGAGGATCACAGAGTTCAAGGGCAACCTGGGCAACTTAGCAAGACCCTATTCAAAAAAAATAAACAGACCCACCACCAACAACAACATGTTTCTGAGATTTGTAACTCACACTTAGATTTGGAACCAAAAGTTAGCTATCTCCCGTTTAAACCTCCCCACCATGCTGTTTTAACTGGATCAACCTTTTATTACGATGACATAAAAGCAAGGGTGGCCCAGAGCTTGCTGGTGTCTCTACAAAGCCTCCTAACAACTTTAATGGCTTTCCCTGCAGCCTCTTCGACGCTGTATACTCGTTGATCAAAAATAAAATCCACAGATTGCCAGTCATTGACCCTATCAGTGGGAATGCACTTTATATCCTTACCCACAAAAGAATCCTCAAGTTCCTCCAGCTTTTTGTAAGTAGTTTTGGGTGTTTGTAAAGACATAGTTGCCTTTACTTTCATTTACTTTAAATCTGTTGATTCCTTTTACTGTCAGCAAAAATGGTTAACTTTGAGGCCTGCTGTTCTAAAATTTAACTTCTCAGCTGTTTCGATGATACATTCATAAAATTGATCTGAGCTGGGTATGGGATGCACACATGTAATTCCTGGGAAGGCTGAGGCAGGAGGATCACCAGGAGTTACAGGTCAGCCTGGGCTTCACAGAGAGTTCAAGGCCAGCCTGAACTTCACAACAAGACCCTGCCTCAAAAAGTTAATTTATTAATTCAAAAAGTGATTCCAGTTAAAAAGCAGTCATCTTTCCACACAAGAATAAAAATAATGACAGCATTTTGGACTCTTTTTCTATATTAGAAGATTGTACCACCTCACATACAAGGGGCACTAAAGCAGGTTTATCTAATTAAAGTCCATTGTGCAAAAGAAAATTGAGCCAGTACTTCGGGCCAAAATCATCTCATTGTTTCACAATGTGTTTATTGGTGTTGCAAGTTTTAGAAATGTGATATAGAAAATGAATAATGTCCCTGACATGATCCTGTTATAAATTACGACAATACTATAAAATCCAAAAGCAGATACCATTTTGGCAGGAGAATAATACCATGTTGGTCCAAATCAGGTCTGCGTCACCCCGAGGATTTCTGTGCTCCCTTTGTGATAAACTGACTGCAGAATCCTCCAGAACCTGTCGGCTCTCTGCTGGGCTGTCAGAAACCGTGTGAAGTAGTGAGGGCTGAACAATGAGCGTCCCTCAATTGCCCTGCACTAAATTTGAGGTTAAAGTGTTAGATAGAAGCAGTGGGAGACATCTTTAGTTCAAAGAAGTTATTTGAAAAGTCACATTTTCTGAAGATACTAAATACCTACTTCATCGTAACAAAGCTCCTTCCCCAGCAGCAGCTCCACGAGGCTGTGGGCACCGAGAGCCCAGGGGCTGTGAGACAGATGTCGTCCAGCAGACTGATCCTGCATCTTATCAGTCTCCTGTATAAATCAGTCGGTGCTACAAAGGAAGGGAGCATGGAGAAGAGTTAATTTACCAGAAACAAAAGGAGTTTCATTGAATCTAAGAAAAAAAATCAAGGGGGAACAGATCAGCACAGCCTCCCCAGGTGCAACCCTGGAAAGCGGCCACCGTGGTCTCTCAGACCCCATGGGACAGAGGGTGTCTCAGGCCACTTGTGCCAGGCCCGAGACACCTTCATGTTGAGACTCGTGATTCTGAGGTAGCACAAACCCCGAGCCCTGGTTACTGTGTCCAGCTCTGCCCTCGGCCTTGACATGCCATATCTTCCCTCCAGACCTCCCTCTCAGGTAGGTATTGTTGCCAACCCCACTCCACAGGGGAGGCAGCTCCATCGGCGGAACTTAGCAGCGTGGCCAAGGGACATGGCTGCAAGTGTAGCATCTGATTGTGCAGCCACCTTGCAAACGTCCGGTGCACCATTGCTGCCAGCACTGAGGTCTCCACCCAGGACGCTGTTGGCCCTTGAGCCAGGACCACCTTTATTCTCATGAAATCATCCCTCTGCAGAACTGTTTCAGACGTATCTATAAAAACAGGAGGTTACCCAGCATATGGCACACACCTGGAATCCAGAACTTGGGAGGCTGAGGCAGGGAGATTGCCATAGTGAGCTCAAGGCCAGCCTGAACTCCATAGTGAGACACTGTCTTTAAACAGACATTAGCAGAGGAAGTTGCCTCTGTCTGGGACTGCCTTATATTTGGGCCAATATGGTAATTAGAATCATGCTACTAAAATACTCAGCTAGAAGTTCAAATGTAAAGGAAGAAACTTTAGGATCTGGTGTTTACTGAAGTATCACTGTGTGAGACAAGTAGTGTGAGCCTTCAAAACATCACGGCTTAGCTAAGCGCAGCTTGTAGAACAGAGAACATCCCCTATTGAGATGCACTAGGCAACCTAATAGGTCTTTCTTTTTTCTTTTTTTTTTTTTCTCTAAATTTCTAGGATTCTCATGATTTGAATATTGATGAACTCTTTGACTTGAACATTTTGTTTCTCCTAATTGTTCATCTTTTCCTGATAAGGTACACCAGGAGGACGGAATCAACTAGACCCCTAATAAAAGGTGGATCTTTGAAACCGTAGACATTTGTGAGAGTGGACATGGTCCTGACTTTTCTCTGCTGGCCTGTCCCTCCTCCTCTAAAATAGCCGTATGGAGGAACCATAAAGGTCCTCTGCATTCTGCTCCGCTGGCTTCTTTTTGATCCTAGTAGAGAAAGCTGGCGTCACCAGGGAGATGGAGGGTGTGGTGGCGGGACAGCAAGGACGGGGTTGGTGGAGCTGCCCGGCTTCTTAACTCTGACTCCACACTGACAGCCGGGCCTGGAGCTTGACACCGATAATTAAGATTCAGGTCTGTTCGGTGGTTCACGGGTCTTAATTTCTCCAACACACCAAATGTCCCCTTCCAGCCACATTGTTAGTGGAGGAAGAGAAGGAGAAATGCCACAGAGCGTGGCACAGGGCCAGACTGGTCTGAAGGGAAGGTCCGTTCTGAGCTGTTCATCCTAACGGAGCCTTTCACTCAGACCTGGACTTGGAGCTTGGTTCAGAGGGTGTTCGTGGTTCCAGAACCTCGATTTCTCTCTCCATCTCAGATGTCCGACATGCCAAAGCCCGCCTTTATGCAGCAGAACCTGCAGGAGCTGGGGATAGGCACCTATCGCAACATTGCCTTCATCTACCCAGACACGCCCATCATCAAAGCCCTGAACATATTCGTGGAGAGACGGATATCAGCGCTGCCCGTGGTGGATGAGTCAGGTCTGTTGTCCCCCCTTAACCACATTTTCATACTTCCATCAAGATAGAATTTCATACCCAGGTAGAGTGGTGCACACTTATAATCCTAGAGCTCAGGAGGCTGAGGCAGGAGGATCATATGAGTTCAAGGCCAGCCTGGACTACATAGCGAGACTCTGTCACAAAAAACAAACAAAAAGATAGCATTTCATGTCTATGTCAGTATAGACAAATTTATCTGTTCAGTCCATATTCTTTTTTGTTTCCATTTTTATTAGACAGGGTCTCATTTTGTGGTTCAGGCTGGCCTTGAACTCAGGAGAGTCCTCTTTTCTCAGCCGTTCAGGTGCTGAGATTTACAGATGTGTGCCACCGTGCCTGGCTACTCAGTCCTTATTCTTCAATAGACAAGCTCATTAGTCTTCAGTCTTAGTAATTAAGACAGACTTTAAAATGAGAGATTTTGTTGTTACTAAAATATTTCTCTAACGTGTTTTCATTTCTAGGAAAAGTGGTAGATATTTATTCCAAATTTGATGTAATTGTAAGTATGTTTTCATTTTCTATAAATCTGTCATTTTGAGTGCATTTTGAAGTTTCTTCAATGGCTTTATATTTTCCCCTGGTTCCGACTTTGTAATTCCTAATTACTCTGAGTCTAGAAAA
>PVIR01016609.1:0-36286 GCA_004026965.1 Petromus typicus | reverse complement strand
ACCCTACCACCCCCCCATATATATAAAATTTGTTTCCTTACTTTTTTGTTACAATCTCAACATTGTCCCCTTTCACCTTATTTTACATTGAGCATTTTCTATTTCACAATATATAACATACAATGCTAGGACTCATTTACATCTTCATTTTCTCATACCAGAGAAAAGATGCGATATGTATCTATCTGTGACCTATTTCATTTGGCTTTTTAAGTAGTAATTTTGAAGGCAATATGTACGGTGTGATGATGTTTATACGAACACAAACACATGGAAAATCGATTGTGGAATAGCTGCCGAAAGGCTTCAGGTAGCTGTGGTCTGGCCGGATGACCCGGAGCCCGTTCGTTTGTGATCTCTGGGTCAGGGCTAGAAGGGAGATGGGGGTTGGGGCGTTCTCGGGGGATTTGTCTCAGGATCATGGTGTTGGACTACTATTACTATTTTAGAAGACATATATTTTGGAATATTAAAGCAAATGAAGTAGCATGAGAAAAAAGTATGAAGTCAAATATGTCTAATTATACATATGGTTCTTGTTTTGTACTTTTTTAAAGAAATTTTCTTGAGAAATACAGCAAAAGAAAACTTTTCAGAACAAATACAAAACTACACAAAATCCATTTCCACTCCTCCTTCAAATTGGGAAAGATAATTGCTAATACTCAAGATGACATCCATTCCGGGTCTCCTTCATTTCTACCATCTCCGTTTTCTCACAAATAATGGAGCCAGACTTCGTAATTAACTGTGTGTGTGTGTGTGTGTGTGTGTGTACTTACACAAGTTTTTTTTTTATGTTACATAATTGTCAAGTTTTCTTTGTCGGGGGATCTTTTCTTCAGTAGCATTAGTTACACATTTATCCTTTGCTGTGACTTAGTTTTCTAGATCCATAGTACTATATGCATTATTATTTTGTTTTTAATTTTTCACAATTGTAACTTTAAATACTTTAAACACATTTCTTACCACATGGGACCCTTAGTTTTCTTGGATAAATAGTGAATTAAGTTTCTAGACTATAAAACATGCACACGAAGAACTATTGTAATACCAAATGTTTCCAATTTGGGAATATAATTTGTTCTTATAACAATCATACCAAGACTGTCCTATTTTGGATGTAGTTTTGACTTTACATTATGATTCACACTAGAAGATTTCTTCCCAAAAGCTGTGTGGCTATTTCTAGCTTTTTAAGCAGGCAATATACATCCATTTTGCATCACATGTTCGTTCTTTCCTGGTTCATTTGTAATCTCTTCACGTCTGGATATGCTCCATTTCCTAGTCATACAGGTCACGTTGTTGTCCACAGCTTATTTTCATGACGTAGATGTTTTCAATTTTTACTTTGCAAATGTATTACTTTATATTTTTTATGCATTTTTGTGTTGTTACAGCCAAGTACCTCAAGCTGAGTGACTTAATGAAATAGTTTACTAAAGTTACAGATTTGAAAATGCAAAGTCCAAACGTGAGAGGCCACATCTGTAAGGGCAAGATCCTGGTTCACATTAGAGCCAATGTCCCTCACCAGCAGGTGTGCAGGTAAGAGTGGAAGTATCATAGTTAGAAGATACCAAAACTGTGCATAAACTCCCATTTCAAATTCATTTTTCAGACCATTTTTCTAATTACTCAATGAGTAGGAGAGTTCTGATGTGTCCTCAAGTCCAAGTCACAGAAGATGGAAGACTTGCCCTGGGTGTGGGCAGCACCAGCTCCAGGGCCTGCAGAGGAGCTGCAGTCTTTGCCGTCACTCTTGGATGTCCGTCTCCCCCAAACCTTTAGCAGAGACTTGTCAGCCATCCAGGGCAGGCCATTCAGCTTGTGGGTACAAGTCCCATGAGGCTGTTGGTCCCCTCCAAAGCCTCGGCTTTCTCCAGCTGACAGATAGCCCTTTTGCACTCTTCTACACCTGGCTGGAGGTGGCCATTGCAAACCTATCTTGTAAATCCTTTGTGTGTGTTTTGTGTTATTTTCCTCCATGGAACACCAACTGACAAAGCATGAAATATAATCCTTTCCTAATTCAGTTCCTTTTGAAGCTAATATTTCCCATGACTTAAATAACTCTCACTAAGCCCCAACTTGTACAAATTTCAATAATCATCAATATAATTACATCTGAAGCAGAACTAGCATGTGAAAAATTATATCTTGGCCATAATAAATATTTACATAAAATTTATTGGCTTGCTATTTTTCTTAATTTCACTTTCCAATTGGAGGAAAAATATTTTTACTATATGACATGACATAGAGGTCCAATAATATTTTTTCAAATGCCTATCAAATTATTTCACTAAAATTTGTTAAAATGATTTTTCTTCTATAGCCTTAGGAATAATTTATATTAACTTATAATTACTAAATGTATGTTTATATATAAACAAATAAGTGTGTATACACAAAAAATACACATTTGTGCATGTGTATAATAAGTAATATTTTGGCTGCAAATTAACTATAAAAAACATGAAGAATATTTCACTGCATTGATTTTATTCCAAAAATTTAATTCCTAAACTAACTGGAATTATATGTATAAAAGTTCTTTTCCTAGGTAAAATGTACAAAATTAACCTTTCTATCTGGAGCAAGCCACTGAATAATTACTTTTGTTGGTGGTGTAGCCTGCTATCCCTATTTTCAGGGGCTGATAGGATAAATACTTACTGTATACTTTTCAATTATTGCTGGATTTATTTGGTCACTGGGGGAGACTCAACTAAATTGCTAATGTTATATTTTATAGTCTTGGAAGTTTGCAATAATTTATTGGCCTCACGTATACAGTCAATAGAGAAAATTATGTTTCTCTACAAACATGTTCCATTTTAATTTCAATGACCCTTAAGTGCTAAAACAAGTAGCATAATACAGCTGTGTTGCTCTATTATTGATTTTGATAATATGAAAAATTAGCATTAAATAAAATATTTTTGAAAGTAAAGAGCAGTTTCAAAAGTGGTTTCCAAATACAGTACATGGCATCAGTGAATTTTCTGGTTTTGATGAGAATGGTAAAATTTAAAATTTCATATTTTAAATACATTGGCATAATAGTAACAACAAATATGAAAATAATGATTAAATGAAACCTGGACAAATCAACTTTTACTGCAACAAGAACTCGGGAGGCAGAGGCAAGAGGATTGCTGAGGTCGAGGCTGGCCTGGGCTGCATAGTGAGCTCAGGGCTAGTCTGAACTACAAAGCCAGACCGTGTCTCAAAAAAATTAGGAAAAAAAAGATCTTTAACTTCAAATCACTGTACATACTTATGGAAACATTTCTTGGAATTCAAAATGTGATGTTCATAACAACTTGCAGGTATTTTATTGATTCTTGAACTAATTTTAAGGAATGTGTCAACTACAAATTATATTAGAATGCTTTGAATTGTCACATTTCTGACTAATAAGACTAAATAATGAATTAATTCTATGATGAACAATTTTATTTTTAATAGAACAATGTAGTACAACACTCAAAGAAAAAATGCAAATGACTTTGCCTCTTTAAAATGCTGTATTTTTGTTTACATGGTGTGACTTAATTTAATGAGACATGTAATTTTGACTTGATTTGAAACTCTATTATGTAGTATATTAGTTCATTTGTCCTGGTGCGGATCTTCATCATGACATTCTGCTTTGTAATGCAAAGATAAGAGCAGAGATTTAATTTACTAAACTGGATGCACAAAACATGTTTAAGGAATCCAGCTCCAGAGAGCTAGTGGTGGCTTATATAAGTATTTACATTATTAGTCTGCAGAAAAGTGGGTGTTTCCTTCATGCATCAAAAAATAACTGAGAGATGGGCCGGGGAGTTAGCTCAGTGGTTCCCGCGCCTGTCTTGCAAGCGCAAGGGCCCGGGTTCGATTCCCTGGTAACCACATAACAATACTGGGTGTGGAGACTCACACCCAGCAGCAACCAGTACCACATACCACAGTGCCGGGCATGGTGGCTCAGCCTGTCATCCCAGCACTCAGGAGGCAGAGGCAGGAGGATTGCTGTGATGTGAGTTTGAGGCTGAGCTCAGGGCCAGCCTGAACCACAAAAGCGAGACCCTGTCTCAAAAAAACCTAAAAAAAAATAAATAAATAAATAACTGAGAGCAAAGATTTTATTAAATAGATTTACTTATTTACACATCATGTTATTTGATATAAATTCTTATGAGAAAAATTATTATAAAGATAAAACCTTACATTTCTCTCTACTCTGTCTTCAAGATTTTACACTAAAAGTAGAAGTAATATAATTTTTAGTGTAGTGAAGGTGTATTGGACATGAATTATGTTCTGTGGCCCACAACATCTCTACATAAGTATACATGTAAGCGGAAGCACATAGTTCTTAAACCCACCTAGAGACACTCACATATACACTCATTTCTTTTTGCATTTTAAGGACAATTTTCATAGGACTGGGATTGGCAGTAAAAAAGTGCCCAGTAGAATTTGAAATTTTTCACAGGGGAGATAAACATTTGAAGCCATTTATAATAATAACTGGATGATAATTTAAGAGTTCATATGTGGTCAAGTGGTAAAATAAAGATCTGATTATAAAAACAAATATGACTTTTCTACCGGTTTTCATTCACAGATTCATGCAAGTTCTCTGAGGTGATTGTATATTTTTCATTAGGAAATTAAATTAAATTAAATAATGATTTCTAGAGTAGTATATTACAAAAACCATGGTCAAAATTAAAATTTGATTCTACTCTCTGACCAGAGACAGAAAGATCTTGTTTTGTAATACCATTGAAATGTGCTCAGCTTTGCTTAGGTCAGTGAAATGCTAGCTGAATTGTTGTCCGTCATCCTGAGTGAGGTTCTTGACACCGTCTTTTTGTTCTCGTGATTCCCACTGAAGCCAGTTCCAAACTGACTCCTCACAGCTTTCTCTAAATAGCTAGGAAAAGAACAACTCTGAGTGAATGTAAAATGTGTTCCGTCACTGAACTTCACAGGTCGACTGTGAGACTCTTTATAGCCTGTCCTCTTGTGACTATGACACATCTTATACACACTCAGTTTGTTTATTTGCTATTTGAGCGTTATTCCTAGATGTTTCTCTAAAGACTTGCTTAACATCTGTATCTTGTTCAGAACCGACATTCCACACATCTTATAAATATTTGCTGAGTAAATGAATAAATGAAAAACCGGTACGGGAGTTCCTTCATTATACCAGGAGCAAAGACAAATTAGATGAGAATAATTTCACAGCAGCTCGTAGAGTTAGGAGAGAATATATTAAATTACTTCTGTATTCTCATTGAAGTAGAATAATATTTACTAAAGAAGTCTAATTAGGCTTACTTATTAAATGATTGAGTAAAGAAACCAATGAAATAAATAGGTTTTAATACCCCTAATACATCAAAATACTTAGAAGCTGGTCACTTCTGTTTGTTAATATAAGATCACTTTATTATAATAAAATATATGTTGAAAGTAAATGTAAATATTTGTTTTGTACTTTGTCATTTTCATTCTAAACATGATTTTAACACAAGGTACCAAAGTTTTTATTTATTAGAGCTGTCCTTCAAAACATTAAAATATAGTTGGTGTTTCTTGCAAATGGTGATTTAGTGACACAAACACACTCACTTTCACCTAACTCATTCCTTGAGGCTTATAAACATCATTCATTCTCTCTGAAGGGATGGAGTGATTTTCATTAATGGAACAACATCTGTTCTTTCAGAAGTAAATGACTTCCCTGAAGGATAATTAATAAAAAATATTGCCACTAAACACAGCTGGTAAATTGTTAATAAAAGTACAACAAATTAAACAGAAAATAACTATGGACTTAATAAATATGAAGAGAACAAAGTACGAAAATAAATTATTTTAATATAAAGTCAAGTTTTTGGAAATTTTGATTCTTATCATAGGTGTGTTTTCTTTTTGGTAATAATACACTACTGGAATCACAAATAATCAGCATTATTTTTTACATAAACAGTATAAATTATTGGATTTAATAAACCAAATATAGACTGAAAACCTGTTAAACTGAAATGAAGTTTCACTATGGTATGGGATTGTATAAAAATGGTTGATAAATCAAATCAACATCGCTTATCGGTTGACTCATGTGCCATAACCAACATAAACGGTGCAATAGAAAAGAGAATCTGACAAGTTATTTGCTATGTATCAAAATAATTGATACAGACTTTGGATTGGACAAAGAATTGACAATTTGAAAGGCCTGACTCGAGCTAAAATATTGGCATTAATTTGTTCATCTATTCCAAGCACTGAAGGGATTCAGTAAGAAAGTGAAAGAAGTCATAAAATAGGGGGGCCACCGGGAAAAAGCAGAAATGTGGGAAGATCCAAGACTGGCTCTCTTCCTGAACTAGAAATGTCACTGGTTCAGTGTGATTAGTTTTGTATGCTAATTCTTAATCTTGATACTTTTAGTCTTTGGGCCAGAGAATTATTTGTGGAGCAACAAAAGTATGTCTTTTACACTGTCAGAGGACAGTAAAATTATTCCACAGTGTGCTACTGTCTTACAGTGAAGATTTCTTTCATATGTATACTCACCTGACTTCAAAATTCCAGCTTTCAAAGACATATATCTATATGAGAAATCCCATTATTTAACCTGTTGTTGTTGTTGTTGTTTTGTTTTTTCCTGGTAATATATTTAACAGCTAGTGTTTCTCAGAACCCTTCTAGTATTCTCACAGTGCAGTAAAGTTGTAATTCATGTGTTTAAGGTCAAAATGCTTTCTGTAGCAATTTGTTCTCCTCCTTTCATTTAAACATCGGAGTGTTTAAATGATAAATATTATGTTGTATAATACCTAGAGTATCTCAATAGAGTGAGAAATAAAAATATATACATGTTGAATGTAACAGTAATAGAAATTTGGAGAAACAGAAGACTATAGTTATACTTTCGCTCCATCATTTGACTCTGTGATAAATCCTCTTTATTGATATCTGGTTCTGAGATAACAATGGATAGTGTTATATTTACTCTTGAGTTCTCAGAACATACATTTCTAATTTGATTACTTAATTCCATTGTGTTTTTTTTCCCATTCATCACATTTAAATAAACAATCTGTATCAGCTTTGTGAGTGTGTAGGGAATTCACTCATCCATTCTCGTACTTCTCAATGACAGAGGTATTGCCATGGCCCAGGCCAATTGGCAGTTGACTACAAGCATTTTCTGATGGAAATTCTTCCTTTGACGGTTTCTTTGCTCCCTGTCCTGTCAAAATTGGCCCTGATTTACACTTTGATGTGGTTTTGATTGAACCCTGGTATTTATCTCTAAAATTCGCATTCCACAATGACATCTCATTTCATTTCTGTCTCTGTAGGCTTAACTCTAATCAGTACCTTGTGCTTGAACTGCCCCAGTGTCTCTGACCACAGTGTAGAACCAGGTAATTTTTATCTGCTTCATGTCCTCAACTCAGACATCTGTTTTTGAAGAAAGCATTCCCTGACCCTATATTCTCAGGCCAAGTGCCACTGCTCAGCATTTCATGTTTCAAAACACCTGACAAATTGGTGAAATTTCATGAAATATCTTGTTCGTCAGTCTCTTTATGCTACAAATTCACAGGGCAGAACCCTTGTCTATTTTTTTTAGTCTTTCAGTACAAAGCTATTTTATTTGACTTCCAAATGAATAACATTTACTGAAAGCAATAAACAATCACTTGCCATTTGACACTCTATGCTAATTGTCTCAAAGTATTTTAAAGCAAATAAATGTTTGAAACACATAAGACATTTTTCCGAATTCCATCGCTGGGGAATGAGGAAGGCTGAGCAAAACACTGGGTCACAAGTCCAGTATCCAGAGAGCATTTCTAAAATGTCTCTAAAATCAAGAAACAATTCATTTTATGCTGAATTAATGCTTTTCATTTTTTTCTCAATACATAATATTTATTCTAAGTTGCATTTTTGTAAACTTTAAATTAAATCACAACACTCCACTTACATAAGTCAGGTAATGATATTTTTGTTTCTCATTACTGACAATATAATCTATATGTAGTCCACTTTTGCTGAACATTGCATTAAAAACAAATTTTAAATGTGAATATATATCTTTGAATCTTTTCAATTTCAAACCACAACTTAAAGTCAAATATTGTATTTCATCCCATTGTCTGTTTCTAGTAGTATTGACCATCAAATCCTTAAAATCTTCATAACATTTTTTGTCTTTGTTTTGACTTTAAGTATCTCACACTAGGGATACAGTTTGATATTTGTATATGTTGTTCAATTTATTTTGCTTAAGAGTATGTTCTCAAGGGTATCCATTAGCTTAGAAGTGTCTCAAGTTTATCCTTCTGTATAGCTGAATGGTTTTTCACTATAGTAAAAAAAAAAAAAAAACATTTTTTTATCCAGTAATCAATTGATGAGTATTTAGATTCTTTCCCAGATTTAGCTATTGAAAACTGTGCTGCTGTAAACATGTGTAAACATACATCGCTGTGATATGATACTCTTGAGTTCTCAGAACATACATTTCTTATTTGATTACTTAATTCCTTTGTGTGTTTTTTTTCCATTCGTCACATTGAAATAAAGATTCTGTATCAGCTTTTTATTCTTTTGAAAAGATTCCTAAAGCAGAAGAGCTGAGCCAAATGGAGACCTCTAATCCTAGTTCTCTGAGGAATCACCACACTGATTTCCACAGTGGTTGCACCAGTCTGCACTCCACCAACAGTGCACAGGGATTCTTTTCTCCTCACAGCCTCATCAATATTTTCTGTTGGTTGATTTCATGAAAATAGCTACTTGCTCTGGCATGAGATGCAATTACATCATTGTTTTAATTTGCATCTCTCAAATGATGAGTGGTGTTGAACATGTTTTCATGTATTTATTTGCTGTTTCTAATTGATCTGAGTAGTGTGTACTCATCTCGGGTGCACAGTTTTGAACTGAGTATTTAAATTTGAGAGGATTGATTTTCTTCAATTCTTTGCATGTTCTAGATATTAGTCTTTTGTCTGAAGAGCCACTGGCTAAGTTTATTTACTGCTATGTGGGTTGTCTTTTCATTATATTGGGCTTTTCTTTTGTTGTACACAATGAGTAGGAGCTTTTGGCTTGCTTATTGTTTTCCTAGATATTTGTTGCTCAGAATGAGGTTGTTTATTTCGCTCATTCTGTTTTCTCTATTTGAGAATTTACCCACTACAGTTGTCCACTTAGGACTACTTTCATGGCATTTCATAATTTACATTATATTGTATAAGCATTATCATTTAATTGTATTTTTAAACTTCTTCTTTAATTTAATCTATGACCCAGTGGTTGTTCAGCAGAGAATTATTTATTTTCCATGTGTTTATGCTGTTTTTTGCAGGTTTTTTTTGCTATTGATTTCTAGTTTAATTCCATCGTGGTCAGATTATATGTGTGGGGTAATTTCAATTCCTTTGTACTTATGTAAGTACATTTTTATGGTCTTGTATGTGTTCTATTTTGGAGAATGTGCACATGCAGCTGAAAATGTATTCTGATGTTGTGGGGTAGAACACTATGTATATCCACTAAGTTCCTTATTCATAGGTTTGTTAAATTCTGATATCTTTGTTGATTTTTTTGTTCAGTTGATCTATTTATTTGTTAAGATGAGGTATCAATGTGCCTCATCACAATTGTGCTCATCTGATTTTTCATGTCAGTTGATATTTACATGTATAGTTACATAATTGAATAATAGTTACATAGTTGGGTGCACTGACATTTGGCTCGTATAGATATGTGATTGATATCTCTTTCTCTTGGATGGCTTCTTTTATAGGGATGTAGTGATCTTTGCCTCTCTTATTCAACCTTGGCTTGAAATACACTTTGTCTGCAAGAAATATAGTTACCCCTATTATCTTCTGGCTTCTTATTATTTTCCATCCTTTGTCTTTTAATCTATAAATTTATTTTGGGTTTAAATGTGTTTCATATATGCAGAAATTTATTGAACCATGTTTCTTAATCCATTCTGCCAGTCTGCTTCTTCTGATTTATCAGTTGAGTCCCTTAACACTGATGGTTATAACTGAAATGCATAGGCTTAGCCTTGCGGTATTTTCTTCCTGCTGTTGGCTCCCTGCCTTTGTCCTCTGTTTAATTGCTTGCCCTACTTGGTAACTTCTTTCTATTGGCTGTTGTCTGAAATATCTCTTGCTAAAATATCCTTCAAGGTATTTTGTAGAGCTATTCAATGGCCAATCATTAATTTCTTCAGTGGCCCTTTGTCATAAAACTATCTTATTTCTCCACTGAATTTGAAAGACAGTTTTGTAAGGTACATAAATCTGGGGTGGTTGGAGGTTGTTTTCTTTCAGAAATACTCCTTGACTAATGGGTTTGTGTTGAGAAGTCTGCTGTGATTCTGATGGGCTTTCTTGATAGGTGATTTGTTTCTTTCTCTAACAACTTTTGGGATTCTGTTCTCGTGCTGAATGTCTGGAATCTTGACTAATGAATCCCTTCATGTAGAGTTCTGTGTGGCTCACTTATTTACATATTGAATTTTCTTTTCATGTTTGGAAGTTTTCTACAATACTCCTTTCAAAAGGCCTTGTATGCCCTTTGCTTTATCTCCAGCTTTCTCACTGACCCCTGTCAATCTAATATTGATCTTTTTTGCATCATCTTGCAATTTTTAAATGAATTTGTCCTGGCTCCTTGCCATTTTTCAAGTACTTTTCTTTTCATGATCATTAAGCACATTCCTGTCTTCCAATTCTGAAATTTTGTTCTCATTTTCATTTAATTAATGATATATTCTTTCAATACTTGCTTGAATCTCTTTTATGAATTGACTTTCTTTCCTATTTTGGACACATGTTTTTGATCATTTCCATAACCCCCTCTGTTAATTTTTATCTGTATCTACTCTAGAATCATTGAGCATGTCTTTCATTTTGATCACCATTTCTCTTTATCCTTCCAAGTTTGATTTTTGATATTGGCTTCTATCACCTCAAAAAAGCTCACTTGCATGACTTCTCTCATTGTCTTCTAAATGTTCTAGCTCAGCTGGAGGTCTGAAATTTTATTTTCATTCTGTGTCTTCTCACTGTATAATTTTTAACTTTTACTTTATTTTCTGTGTTGATGCTTATAGATTTCTTACAGCAGATAGATTTATCACTAGTATCAAGGCTACTCTTGGAAATGTGTATTTTTCAGAGATGTCTTCTGGGCATATGTGATTCTTGGTCCTAAGTCCCAATCTATTAAGGATCAGAAGTGCTATTTATTTGGTTCACCACCCAGTCATTTGATCAGGGACCATGTTGGAGGTTATGCTTCCTAGGCAATTTCAGTGTTATCATAAAGAAAAAATAAGTATTGCAATCTAGCATGTACAATATATTCAAAAGTATACCCTGATTTATTATAATTGTCTTACATGGTTTATATGTTTCTTGATCTGTTAATTTGGTCCTTAATCTGCATTTGTGATAATTAACTCAATAAGGATTTAAATAATAAAAGTATCACTGTTAAAAAGGAAAATTTTTAAACTATAAGGAGGGGAAGGGATAAAAGGTGTTCTATGTGTGTGTGTGTGTGTGTGTGTGTGTGTGTGTGTATTCAGTTCCTCAAACACAAATATAATAATATATATTAATATTACACACATATATATATTTTTTCAGTTCCTCAAACACATGTTAATTTATACTGGAAACATGTACTAATGAAAATAAAAATGTATAAATATTTCCTTGAATGAGTAAATGTTACAAAATGTAAAAGAATTAGACAGAATATTCCAAACATTTTCTTTCAAGAATATTTTTAAATTACTTTCCTTCCCTATGCTTTCAACTACAGAAGTAACTATATTTTATAATCTATACTCAAAGGAAAATGATTTATTTCACATAGGCCTATCTTTTTTTGTCCTAATAGAGGTGTTATATACTGAGATTTAATGACAAATTTTATATATATATAGCTACTTGCTTTACCTTGCAGAGAAGACATAGTTAATTAAATATGATTTATGCCTGACAGGTAGTAGTAAGCTAATTATATCACATTATAAATGGGACAAGAGAGATATGACAAGCTGACAGTAAGAAACACTTTTTAAGAGTTTTGAAACTAAAAGTGACAACGGACCTATGAAGGTGTGATCAGAGTCATTTCTTGTCTGCCTATATAGTTTGTAGTTACTAAAATAGTCATAAATTCAGGAGTTGAATAACTGCATCTCTAAAACTTACTCTCTTCTAGGTACTTCGAATACATGGGACAACATTGGATGGAGTGCCTTGAGCAATTACTCTAACACAGGTGCTGTTCAATACACCTCAAATACACATGTTAGGTAAATAGGCAAGGGCAGTGGTGTGCATTCTTTCCTTCCAACACTCAATCCTCAGTACAGCTGCAGAAGTTTCCATTGTGAAGAGAGCCCATACTTAGTGGTGGTCTGCCTTGTCCTCCTGCTTGATATAAACCTGTCTGTTTCACTGCATACCCACACCTGTCTGTTCAGAATGAAGCTCTTACTTACATAAGTGCAAGAAGAGAAGCTGCCAATACTGCTACTCTTTAAACCACTTACAGATGAGCACAGTAATACCAATTCTCTGCCTCCTTGGACAGATTAGCAAGTAAGGTAGGTCTGATGGCTGGGGGTCCCATATCAAATCCTTTTCTCTTGTATAATAAATAACCCCAAGACTCTGCTTCACACCTACAACTACTGGATTCAAATGTGCATCCTGACACCAAGTTAGCATAAACACTTCACACAGCAAGCACTCACAAGTTCTTTTTACACTTTTAGTGTCCTTACACTTTGGATATTATTTTAGACATTTGCAGGTTTTGTGACACTTGATCACTGATGTCTTTGTGATTCTTAGCATCACTTTTACTTTGAGTGTCAGTTTCTAAATGTACATTCTTTATACTACTGTTCTTTCATTACCATTATGTTAAGTACATAGTGCGGCAAAGAGGAAAAAAAATTACCAATTTATTTTCATAGATAATTATTTCCTCCTTTGTTAAAATGTATAGAAGCACTTATGATTTTTCCAACCATTTCCTAATAAAACTTCTATCCAATTTACATCCAAGAAAAATTTTTCTCCAGCAGTTGAAATGCCTAAGTAAGATTCAGTAGTTTGAATTTTGATCTTTATTCAAAACTTCCTCTCCTCTTATGTGGACATACTTTGGACCAGGAATCTTGTAATGAAGTTATGTTAAGAGGAAATACTTAACTTCATTTTTGTTTTATTCATTCTCCAACTTTGCCTTCCTCTTAGTTCAATTTTACTAATTAGGATTCCACTCATGGTCACTTTTCAATCACCAATGCATAGGAAGTGTCCACATGTTGTAACACTTGATAAATACCCATACAATAAATAGATCACCTTTATACGAACTGAAATCGAAATAAACTAAAACCACAATGCTAATATACTGATTTGTAATCTTGTAAACTTAAACATGATATTTATTTCATTTTTAAATTTTATTATTTTATGCATCAATCTCAGAATAAAATAAATTGATATGCTATTGTAATGCTGTCACTTGTATATCTTTGGCAGGACCAAAAGGAAAAAAAAATGATTTTTAGGCCAGGGATTTAGTTCAGTTGCTCCAGAGCCTGTCTTGCATGCACAAGGTCCCGAGTTCGATCCTTGGGTACCACATACAACAATGCACGGCATAGTGGCTTATGCCCAGCAGCAATCAGTACCACAAACCACAGTGATGGGCATGGTAGCTCACACCTATAATCCCAGCATTCAGGAGGCTTAGCCAAGAATATTGCTGTGGTTTGAGGCTTGGCTGGGCAACATAGTGAGCTCAGGGCCAGCCTAAACTACAAAGTGAGACATTGTCTCAAAAAACAAAACAAACAAACAACAACAACAACAAAAAAGAAAAAACAAAGTGCTCTTTTAACTCTCATTATGGGTATATTATGTTTGCATAATATATATGGTGGCCAGAAGGTAGCAAAGCAAGAAATAAGACAAGCCTCTTTTTGCCCTCTTATAGTATCTAGACTACTGGGGTGAGCATGGTGCCAGACCAATCCATGGACTGATGTAGTCATCATGCACCCTCATACTAGCATCCTCAGTCCTAGCCCTGCACTATGAATGAATCACACCTTCTAGATGTAACCACATCCACCTATGACTACATGAGATTTTGGGGGGACATCTATATACAATCCATACCCAGCAGTGTGTTGTATTTTTATACTCAATAGAGTCCATATAATAAATTTATTTTTATGCATGAATTGAGTTTTTTGGTATATTTCTAGAGTACATAGTGATCATGCTCATCATTAAGAATTTATATCTGTAAAAGATATATCTTGATTCTCATTTATCTCTTTTCCCTGCCCTTCCTCAATCTGTGCCCCTATATACGTAGCCATGTTTTCACTTTTTAATTGTTACCATCAATTTTTAATTTCCCTTTTGACTTTCCTCTGTCCCCCATTTCCTCTTTTGATACACAATATGTATCATATATTCTGGACCAAATACTGGCACAGCTGCAGGGAGAAAGAAACCCTTTTCCACTAAAGGTGCAAATGTAGACAGGTACAAGCACTGTGGAGATCAGTGTGAAGATTCCTCAAAAAGCTAGGATTAGAGCTCCCATTTGACCCTGCTGTTTCCCTTCTTAGAATAAACACAAAACAATTAAAAGCATCATACCACAGTGAGATTTATGCACCCATGTTTATAACAGCTCAGTTTGTGATAGTGAAATCTTGCAAACAGCCCAAAGCCCCATCAGCTAGAGACTGGATAAAATAGATGTGATATTTTAATAAAATAGAGTGTTATTCAACGATAAAGAACAATAAATTAGAAACATTTATACTTAAGTGAATTCACCTTGAATTCATACTCATAAGTGAAATAAATAGGATTCAGATGTGTAAAAACTATAGCATTTATCTAGTATGAGAAACTGAAGGTATGAATGAGGTCCATTAAATATATTTCTAATTAAAGTAATATTGATGAAAGATCTTTGACAAAATGTCATATTCTTCTGATTTTCAGTGCTTTTCTACTTGCCATGGACTTGTCTGAAGTTAGAGACTATGCTAGACCAACAGATCAATAAGCAGTGCCATTGAAAAGAAAGCTTTCTGCTCCTATTTCTCAAGAGATAACAAGAAGCTCCACCGAGCTGGGTCATAAGAAAAGACACTGGAGTCAGGCAGGTGGCATAGGGAGCAAGGGAACACAAGGGTAACAAACATTACTATAGATTCACGGAGCACAGTAGGACACACTTGGCAAGTACTGGGAGACTGTTCACATGAGAAATCTCAGATTCTAGGGTTTATGGATCTTCTCTAGATGCCTTGTACTGGAGACTGGGGTGGTTGGTACAGTGGATAGTGAGTAGCAGCTCATCATCCCCTCCCCATCTGCAAAAAAATCTGTCTGCCTAGGTGGAAAGCAGGAAGGTAGAGCAAAGTAGAGTGAACATTGGTGCAAACTGTACATGTACCAACTTCATACAATGATTGCAAACATTTCATACTATAATCATGTACTAACAAAATAATTTTTAAAAACATAGTGTTAGAGACTTTAAGAGCCCTATGGAAGATGCAGTTGGCTACTAGATTTCTAGTTGGCTGTTTCGAATATGTAAGATGTTTTCCAAGAGGCATTTGCTTCAGGCTCAGCAAAACTCAAAGTGTCAAAAAAATCAGAACTAGTTTATTCAGCCTTAAAAATAAACCTGGCTATATATGTCATCTCTCAATTTGGCAATCAGGAAAATAATCACTGATTCTTCTTTAATTCTTATAAATTCTAACAGAACTATGTTTCAAACACATTTAATTGTCATTAATTCAAGTAGATTTATATTACAGAATGATGTAATGACTATTTGTAAATACAATATTTATTATAAATATTAAAGTTTCTGATGACTGTATTAGTTGAAACTCAAGTCAAGTGAAGTTCAGGAATTACAGAATGAAAACTCAATCATAAAATTTGCAATTTTACAAATTTTACAAATTTATATGGAGTTATAAGAAAGGGACAGGTTTCTGAGACTCACAGGAGCATCTCTGTGCAATTACTGATAATACCTTGGTCAGTAGAGGAATTCTCTTTCATGACTAATGCAGCCATAGCTTGGACAGAAGAGCATCAGCAGAGATGAACTGAATGTACCAATTCTTTAAGACACTCAATATTATATGTTAGGAACTCCATAAGTAATAATTTGACTAGACATTGATGGCTGTGGCTTTGGTAAAGATTGAAAATTAATTAACTGTATGAATCTGTCAGTTAGAGAAAACATAGTAAATAATTTAGTTGGATCAAATAATCAAATTTGTAGATGACAACACTGGATAGTCCTTATGCAGGAAACAGTCCCATTTCAGAACACTTCATACTCCCTTTTAATTTGGTGCTCAAAATCTAATAGATAGATTCAGCTATCCATGTTTGACCTCTACTTCAAAAATGGTCATTCATTTTGGTATAAAGTGTAGAATAATATATGAGAAATTGGCTCTCCTTATTATCTGTAGATTCACAGAGTTATACTGCTAGTCCAACTGTTCATTGGAGTCCAGTCCACTGTCTCTTACTTTGGGTACTAAATATTCAGGGTCACTTATGCTGAAACGTGTACAGTGAAGACAGAGCATTCAGTTTATCTTCAGGTAATGCTAAGGTAGTAAAGTCATCAAGTTATATTATAATATGCTGAACTGGCGTGGTTTTTTTCATAACTTTGTAGGACTCAGGTTATTGCACTGTAAAACTGAAAGGTGTCCTTGGATTGGCCAAAAGTAATTTTCAGAATAATAAATATCAGTTTTCTATATTTCAAGTCTGGATTACACTTTATTTATTGTATGCAAATATATAGCTCTGAGAATTGAATGACTTTGCTTTTTCCATATGTATGTGTATATATATATATATATATGTATATATATATATATATAAAACATATCACAAAACATTGTAATTTCTTATTTCCATATTACTTGTAAAAGAAAAAAGTATTTTATGGATGTGTCTACAGGTCTAGCTAAATGTATTTACATATCAAAACTTTAATCAATAATACATTTCCTCAACAACGTATATGTACTAGTTATTACATAAGACAGATTAATCATAAATTGTGACTTTATTAATGGTTATATTGTATTTTACTGCAAATGTATCGTAAGGCATGGGAAACATGAATATTTGGAAAGTTTTCATTAGTCAAGATATTAAATGAATGAAAAGTAGACCATCATTATTGTATCTTCCAAAAGTGTTCTTAAATAATATATTTGATAATTTACTTCCTAAAAGACTAATAACTCATAGCATTTTGTTACTTGGTAGTTGTGTGTGATGTAGCTAATAGACATTATGGTAATTTTGATAGTATGTATTTTAAAATAGGGTTAGAGTGTCACTTTCTCTTATGTGACTTTTATATGTAATCTTCAGACACTGAAAGATGTTTCATGTTTCTGTCCCCACTTGTTAAAAATATTTTTAGTGTTATTACATATGTTGTTTAATTTAATAGCTTTCTCTTGGATGTTTATTCTTCTATGACCTCAGAGATTTAAAATATTCAGTGATGTTGGTTTATTTTCATTTTAAATGATATGTCTTTACTGCTACATACTCTGTGAGAAAATGAAAGAAAATCATTTTTTAGTAATACAAAAATTTAAAAGTAAATATTAGATCTTTGGTGGTAGGATATTAACATTTTCAGATCACATAAAATCATGAAGTAACTGATTATATTAGAAATGATTATAACAACAAGAAAAAAATCCCCAACTTTGTTGTAAGAGTTTTGTGAATTCTATTTTACCATTAGCTCTTTGAGGAAGTACTTCAGTCTGCTTCTAAATGCAAAATTAGCTCACACTGCTGCATTTTCTACAAATCTTCCTTGAAGAAATGAGCGCAGGTGACATTTACCATGCTCTGTGGGGTGCTAACTCTCCTGAGTCTGCAATAAGCAATCTGAAAACACAATCTATTAAGCTGAGTCTCGAAGTTCATATATGACACATACTCCATTTTTTCAAGTGGAGTAGGTTGGCATCGATTAAAAATTTTACAGGAAAATTTTTGTTTTTAGACATAAGAAACTTTGTAATTTCAGATGACTTTTTGTCTCAGGAAGGATACACCAATTACTGAACACAAAAAAATGAAATAAAAAAGAAAAAGAAGAAATGAAAAAACACACCTGTATAGACTTACCTGCTCGTACTGCTCACTCATGAACACCAATTAGGGAAGCAAGACAAGTTTTTCTATGTGTAGAATATAGTTCATTAACAATGGAAAAAAATTATACTTACCACGTGGTCAGGAACATTAAACACCAGAGGAAGAAAAATAATTATGGAATATTTTGAGGAAGTGTAGGTGGATTAAAGAAACATTGATGAAGCATATGGAACAATATGAAACTTGTAGACATGTAAGGATTCAAAGACAGGTCTTTCCTCAGAGTGGTATTTAAGTAAGAGGTCCAGCGCTAGCTCTGAAATTACACCAGAAGGACCGACCATAAGGAATTCTGGGAAACCTGGCTCAGCCCAGAATCCTGGTAGAAAGTAGCCAGGGTATCATGTGTTAAAATTTCAGATTATGTTAGAAACAAATAAATCTCCAGAAAAATGGAGAAAGGAAAACAAAAAATTAAAGGATATCAAGTGAAAACTTTATAAATGATATAATTAAGATACAGAGTTGGTTGTTTCAGTCAGTTTGGTTGCCTCATCTCCACACACTGGGTCACATTAGCCACAGACGCTCAGTTCAGTGTTTTGGATACTGATGGTCAGAAATGAGAGCAACTTTC
Organism: Petromus typicus; assembly: GCA_004026965.1. Classification (NCBI taxonomy): domain Eukaryota; kingdom Metazoa; phylum Chordata; class Mammalia; order Rodentia; family Petromuridae; genus Petromus; species Petromus typicus. The sequence goes on along the minus strand of PVIR01016609.1, from coordinate 17,350 downwards.
TTACTGACTTGAAGTCTACAAGCTCTTCACAGTGTCCCACAAGCAGAGGAGGTAGGACAGAGATAGAGTGATTACAAAGGACACTTATCCTATTCTTCATTCACCTGTCCCACTTTCATTCCACCATCTAGACCTAATTATCTCCAAAAGCCACCACCAAAACAACCATCCCATTAGGCCCAGTGTTGTCAGGCTCTGGCTGTGCACTACTGAGGGCTGTTTGTAACCAGTAAAGCTCTAAAGTTCTGCCTTCACCAAATAAGGACTTTGGATGTCAAAATATACTAATTTTCAAAGGACTCAGTTAGGTTCATAGCATCAGGAGAAACAAAATTTTAGAGATGATTGCTACAATAAAATCCTGAGAGCTGAAGTGAAGAGAAATAAATATCTTAAGCACTAGAAAGCTTTAAGTTATCACTTGATCTTTGTAGGGAACAAGCAAGAGAGACTAATGCAACACTAGACACTCTGGTCACACAAGAACGACAATTACATTTCAATACAATAAAATATATATGTATAACAGTATACTTACTAATTATTACTATATAAAATGCATAGATAATTTTACTCACTTCCATCAATCTTATCATGGAAGGAAAACATTCTTGTTCTCAGTTACATACATTAAAAAATCACCAGTTTTATGAGTCTGAATAACATTTTAATTTTTAACAAATTTAATTTGTAATAAGATACTTTGAGCCTTGTTTGTCACTTATGATGCGTTAAGGGTAAACAAAATTTGAAAACAGTATTTGCTTACCCAACAACAAATAATTTTTCTTTCACACTACATAAATCTGGCTTATCCAAGAAATTCTGTTTATGTTACCAACTCAGGAACCCCTTTCCTCCCACCCTCACCAAAGCAAAAAAAAAAAAAAGGCAACCATGCACATACTCTTATTTCCCAAGATAAAATAAGAATCAATCCCAGACATAGCATATGCCTCTTCAAAATTCTCCATGCTCCTACCCAATTCTGAAGACAGCAAGAAATGTCAGTTCTATTATATGCCAGAAAGAGGACAAACAGGTCATTGTGAATAGTTTCATCAGTACTATTCATGTGTTTTCCTAGAAAAAAAGTTACATCTGCTTGAGCATTCAATAAAGTGAAATATTAATTGATACTTTTCTTTTTTTTTAAATTATACTTGAAAAATATATTAAGACATTTCACTCAGCATGTAGACATTAACTGCTAAGGAATTACATGAATATTATTCATAAAAACATCTAGTTTAATCTGTCACTGCTAATAACAAGAGACTATTGTTTGACAAAAGATGTAATATAACAATTTTTCATTCTGTTTAAAATTCATGAAGCTACACCGAAAAATGCTTATTACTTTCTAAATTGCCTTATTGACTTTAGTGATAAAAATTCAGACTTTGCAGAATGGAATACAATTAAAATGAGTTTTCCTATTGCTTATTTAGTTGGACAGATAGTTTTACATGATGCAGATTTGTTTAATATTTAAAATTATTTTGAATTATTGAAGAACAAGAGCATTGTCTCAAGCACATTTTTTAAAACATACATCCAGTTTTTAAAAATAATGTATTATATCCAACATATGGACTGCTCTGTATTCTACTAGATAGATGTTCTTCATAACTGAGGAAGAACAGGGCAGAATTGCAAAACAGCTCCTCATACCTCATCTTGTAAATCTACACATTCCTGTACAACTTTAAACTTATTTTTCTCCAGAGTCTGTGTTTATCGAATTCTTTCATCTCATGAGGTCTTGTGGTTTTTGTGGTCTACTGACTATGTCGCAATTAGTGTCCAAGTCAAAGCTTAAAATGATGAGGAATCCTGTGTGCTTCTGCTACGCCACCCTTACCCACCAGTTATGGTCCAAAACACAAGCCAGAGTACATTGGCCATGGAAGAAAGCACACAGGGAGCTGTGAATCCCGAGCTACAACTTTCCCTGCTACCTCGGCCATTGCTGACTACAGATCCCAAGGAAGTCAAACTGAGGCAACAGTCTTTAATATGAGATGCATGTTTCAGCAGACAGTGCTAAAGTTCCAGGTGGAAAAATTGCAATTTTTTGTGCAGTGCCACTATAGTTATATGATTATTTCATACAGAGCATTAATTGTGGCCATAAGTAATTTTAAAACTATATAAATTTGGTTCCTGGAAATATTTGTATAAGGTGGAAATATTTCAGACAGAATATTTTTTTCCAGTTTATCTGTGGTTAAGTGTAGACTTAAAGATACAATAGTGCATGAAACTGAAAAACATAAATTTTCTTAACACCATACAATTATGGTTTCATTGTATGTCAAGAGTATAGTTTTTTTTTTCTTATTGCCTGAAGGTTTTTTTTTTTTTTTCACCTTCATGCTGTGTGTGTATACATTCATGGATTACATAGGATAGTACTCTTGATTCACATTTAATTATTGACTTATTTTTCTAGAACATGAATGCTACTTCTATGCTATTCTCATTAGCTCTTGAAGAAGCTATTTAGAATTTTTTAATTCACACTGAAATATTTTAATTTGCTAAAATACATAATGGAGAACAGAAAAAATAAAAGCAGAAAATACAAGGAAAATCTAGTTTGACTCTGAGTCAATATAAATTAACCACCTAATTTTTTTATTATTAATGTTTGTTTAACCTCTTAATCTTTCTAATAGCTCAAATGATACTTGGGAAAGAGTACCAGTGAGTACATAATGAACAAATTTCAGAAATATGTATATCTTATAGCATAGGTAATATACTTTGAATGATTTCTAATTATCTTGTTTCTTAGGGGCTCTCAATTTCATTAGAGGAATCATATCTTGTATTAATTAAATAGTAGGTGCCAGCATATTTTAGCACATATATTTGGTGGGCTTTGCATGGAAAGAAAAGGAAAGAATGAATTGAGATTTATTATTCTTACAATACTGAAAAATCAGAGGAAATTTTGAAAAAGAAGAAGACATTGAGAAAAAATCAGTACCAGAAAAACTCAAAAACTCTATTTGTTTTAAATGTAACACTCTGATGAATGTTACTGTTGTATGATTGAGAGTCTCAACAGAATTACATAAACAAAGAAAAGGAACTGTTTAAAAGATTATGAGAAAAATATGTAATTATATATAGCAGAATGGAAATTGATCCTGTTTATAATGTTTATAATCTCATTTTCTATCCCTTAAACAAATAATACTACAAAATTATTATACATAATTTTACCTGAATGTATGATTGTCATGATATAGATTATTCTTTTTTCACCAAATTATTTAGGACTCTGGTAGTTACATTGGCCTCATTTGGATAATTCTGAATAATTTTGTTATGGTTCTTAATTTAATCATAGCTGAAAATCCCGTGTCATATAAAATAAAATATTTCCAGGTTCAGTGTATGAGAGAAAAGAATCTTGTTAGAAGGAAGAGTTAATAAAAAGGCAAAAGGACAAAGGAATCTTTAAAATACCTGTATTTTATGAAATACAAATGGAAATTTTTATTATCAATAAATAACGAATCAAATTAAAATGAATTCCAAATCCTGTTAAAAATTTATTCCTAGTTTCTCCACTTTCTTTGATTTAAAACAAATATGCAACAGACTAAAAACTTACTAAATGTCACTAGGAGACTTATCTATGGAATTGTACAGATTAGTTTCTAACCTATAGTCAGCTAATGTGTATGTTAAAAGTAATTGCATATGGGGGAAAATGTTGAGATTGTAACAAAAAAGTAAGGAAACAAATTTTATGTATATGGGAGGGTGGTAGGGTGGCTAGGGCTATGGGAAAAAATGAAAATTAAGTTGTGTTTTATACTGGTACAAATCCCCATTATGGAGTGCAATCATGATGTGTATATTTAAAGTACCAATAAAGATTTTTTAAAAAAGTAATTGCATATGTTTACTAAAAGGACTAAATAAATAAATTCACTGTGTTATTATGGATAGGGATTTATCACTATAATATACAAGATTTAAGGATACTGAACTCCTCTTCTGAAGGTGGTTTCTAGGGGTTTTTTTCAGTCCTAGGTAAAGAATCCGTCAAGACATATATATGGTAACAGAGTTTTATTAAAGGTAAGAAAAGAAACAAGCTCTGCAGAGTGAATTTAGGAAAGATAAAAGTTTTTAAAAAGAAGTACACCCTACAGCCAGAGGATGGGCCATGGGCAAGAGATAATACAGTAGTAAAAGCTCAGTGGGTTTTTCTTTGCCTAACACATTCCTCAAGTTGACTTCAGGACTCCACCACACTATTGATAATCTGTTCAAGTTCTTGAAAGAGACCATGAGAGAAACTTTAGGAGCTGTTCTGCACATTTGTCCTTCCTTAACTAATTTTACCATGCTCTAATCTCTGTCTAGTTTTTCCCTAGAGAAACTGAGAATAAAACTAGTCTTTTGAAAGCCTGTGTGGATGCCCTGCATGCATCCTGATTAGGCTTCTGCCATCCCCAAACACTTTAGACATATTTCCTTGGAGTCTCTTACATTGCATGATTGCAGCCTACTTGGAAAGATGGAGTGAATCTAGGAGCTTCTGAAATTCCTGCTTGTGAATTATACACTATTGCTTATTAGTAAGCAAGCTTGTTCTTTTCAGATTGCTGAATGAGCATGTAGTACCAGAAATGTATATTTAGAGTCTATAAATATATGTAATTTATTACTCTCTCCTATTATTAACTACCAAATAAAAGCTATGATCTCCCTTTCTGAGCAGAGGTCTTCATGGAAAGTTGGCAATCATGACCTGTTGTGAGCTTATTGGTTTCCTTGGACAAAGATACTTCTATCCAAAACCACACTCTCAGTGATCAGAACAGAAAGTCACTGATGTGTTTCCTGCTAGTTAGGTTTAAAAGCACTTGTTCACTGGAGTGGTTAACTTTGGGACTGAAGATCAGAGAGGCTGGACTAAGAGTAGTTCCAGTTTTTATAATAACCTGAGGTGTGTTCAAGCGTGCATCGTCCTCAGTGTCGGGGTGGTATATAGCCGAGCATAAGATTTGGAGGCCTGGACTGGAAGGACGACTGGATAGCACCATGCAGACTCCAGGGAGATTTTGGGGAATATTTTCACTTTTATTGGAAGATAGACACACAGGGGAAGTAACTTTATGGGTCAGTTAGTAGTGGACTGGTTGAAGCATGCATAGAGATGGGTGGCTGTGTATTGGTTACCTGATTTTGGTCAAGAGAGCAGACATGACAAAATAGGCTGGGCCGAACCTCAGCTCAGCCTAGCCTGGCTTTTGTCTTCACAGGAGCATATCCTAATACTTGACAAACCATTCCCTCTGTTAATCACAAGTAATCTTTACATTCTTAAAATGGGATTTTATGTAAAATGAGGAGACATAATTTGAGCCCACAAAGCATCCTTTGTGAGAGTCAAGCATTTGCTAGGCATATCTTTATCTCAAGGTAGGGAGACACTGGCATCTTTCATAGCATAGAAGAAAGCTCTGCCTAGGGCCTTCTGTCAAAATATGAGACCCATTAACTCCTTGGTGACAGGGTATTGAGCCACGTGATCCTCCAACTAGCCCATAAAGACACTTACTTGATCAGGGTCTAGACCCTTGCACCAAGATTCCATTTTACACTGTTGATTAACTTGATGCCTCAGTTTAAAAAGGTGAAGACTCTTGAGAAACAGTATTATCGGCGCTGCTTTTGGCATTTGGAGCCACTTGATGGCTGTACCTAAGCAGGCAGAGCCACTTGAAGATCAGTATGTCTTGCATTTCTTCCTATAGTAAATACTTTGATATTTTATTTAAGGATATAATGATAGAAGTCTTTTTTTTAAGAAAAATGTTTTAAAATCCTAATAACTAGGATGGGACTACTTTTGTACATTCAGTCATTTGAGTTAAGCTTCACTAACTCTATTTTTATTCTTTTCTGGCTATCAGTCACATTTTTCTAAATTACTTGTGTTTTGTTAAAAAAATAAATAAGGAAGGTAAACAAACATGGTGAGACCACATGGCTACAAAACAGATGGCCAGCCAGGTGTCAAGTAAAGATGGCCAGCAGGGATGTGATAACACAAGATGGCACCCTGAGAAATACAAAGCCATGTTGGACCCTAAAGCACTGATGAGTCTTTGGGCACAAACTGTTAAACCAGGCTAGGTGGTTACTCAGGTGGCTCTTTTTTTCCCCAAAGAAAACTGTGCAAATTGTTACAGAAGTTAGAAACAAGAAGAGAAAGTACTTCAAATGCAGTAAGAGGCTGCCTGGCTGTTCATCTCATATCCACAGAATGGCTGCAAATGAGAAAAAGAAAAGAAAAGATGAGCCATATGTGGGCTTGTAGATCTCCTGTGGCTGGAGGAAAAACACAAAAACGTTTCAAAGAGAAATGAAAAAGAAATGTGGTCATCAAACCCTGACTTTCTGGCTGTGTATACCAAAATTTTGGATGCTGGTGCCTCCTTCTAGTTAGTGATTCCAAGGTTCTTTTTGTCATGAAGAAACATTTGTTCTATATGACCACGAATGTAGCAAAGTTTTATTAAAGTTGCTCCGCAGAGCAAGTTTGTGGAGTAACATTAGGAAAGGAAGTACACCCAACAGCGTGAGAGTGGGCTGGAAGCAACAGTACAAAGTAGCACAAACTCAGTGTGCACTGAACTTTTTGTTTCACTCAGTCCTCATACAGAGGTTGATGTTAGATTTAGACGATATTATTAAAATCTGCTCAAGTGCTTGTTTGAGGTCCACATGAGGATCTTTGGGAATTGTTATATATGTGTTTCCTGGGAGTTTATAATTAATAGATCACATCTACTTCCTCATTTAGCATGGCCATGCTCTAATCTCTTGTCTGAATATGATGCCTTTAACACTTTAGGGAAGATATCTAAAAGGGGGATAGCTGGATCAGATGGAGTTTCTAAGTTTAGTTAACTGAGAGTTCTCTATACTAATTTCCATAATGGCTGTACTAGTTTATGTTCTCATCAACATATAGACACATCCACTTTTCCCCAAAGCCTCTTTATAATGTGTTATTATTTGGTTTCTTGATCATGGCCATTCTCTTTTTTTTTTTTTTTTTTTTTAGGTTTTTTGAGACAGGGTTTCGCTTTGTGGTTCAGGCTGGCACTCAGCTCAGTCTCAAACTCACATCACAGCAATCCTCCTGCCTCTGCCTCCTGAGTGCTGGGATTACAGGTGTGAGCCACCACGACTGGCACTGTGGTATGTGGTACTGGTTGCTGCTGGGGTGAGTCTCCACACCCAGTACTGTTATGTGGTTACCGGGGATCGAACCCGGGCCCTTGTGCTTACAAGACAGGCACTGGAACCACTGAGCTATATCCTCAGCCCCAATCATGGCCATTCTTTATGGAGTAAGATAGAATCTGTATGTTATTTTTTTTTTAATTTGCATTTCTTTAACAGCCAGTAATATTGAACATTTATTTATGTATTTAAAGGCCAATTATACTTCAAATGTAAAGTATTCATTCATTTCACTTTCCCAGAAAAGTTACAGTACTCTGAAAACATAAAGAGGATTTCAAAAAAATGGAAAAGTATCCACTGTTCCTGGATAGATAGATAAATGTACTCAAAATGGTCACAATTCCAAATTGATGAATTTAACACAATTTCAGTCAACATTATAGAACTGGAGAACATTATTCTAAGATGTATACAGAAGCAGAGGACATAAATAGCAAAACTAATCCTGGGTAGCAAGAGCAAAGCAGATGACTCACAGTTCCTGACCTGAAGTTTCATTACAATATTCCAGTGACAAAAACAGCATGATGTTGTCACTGGGCTTGGGATAAGAGATACATAATGCTGACATAAAGATCAATCACACTCTTTATGTAGAACAATATCCCAATATAATTTTGGGATTTCTTAGTAAAAGGAATGTGAAAATGATTTATTGAAGATACTGGCTAGACTCAAGAGGCGATGAGAGGTGCTCAGAGAAATAGTGTTAGGTTCTGGGTTGGGTATGTTTAAGGGCATATCTTCAAAAGGAGTGACCTAGGCTGTGTATTCCTATTATCTGTCAGGTTACAATGTGAGCCATCTGCGTGGGTCTACAGTTGAAGTATTCTGCCTCTCAATATTGATGCTTCCCAAGGATGGAGAAAGTGCTGTTTATAGGGAAAGGTAGTGGTTATGTGTGCAACCTACAGGCTTTTTGTAAAAGTATCTTTAGGAATTTTTCAATAAATTTCCTAGAAGGAAATAAGGACTTGAGGAAATTTTGTGTCTTCAGCTACACTTTTTAAAAGCATAATTTGAAAATCTCAATTTTCTTGTTTTTATACTTAATTTTTATTTTTTCTATCTTACCTTTCCTTCCCCCAAGATCTCACACAAAAAGGGTTCTGATGACCAGTGGAAGAGCCCAGAAGAAGCAGAAATAAGCCCAAGTGTTATTCTGGTAGCTTGCTTTTAAATATGACTCCCTAATTAAACATTGTCAGGTTCTGAGTTGCTCACCTCTCCTTCTGGAGTTAGATTCAAGACTCTTTATCTCAGAGAATAAGAAAAAACAAGCCAAAAATAGTCCCCAGGGTTTATTGAAAAGTTAGAGATGAGGGGTATGGGAAAAACCTGCTCTCCATAGTGATCTTGGAGCAAGAGAAAAACAAGATAAAAGCAAAAATGAAATTTCCTGCTGTGTCTTGGAAATGTAGCACAGGCAATGTGAGAAGTTACAATAATTAAAAAAAAAAACTCTGTGATGCCTATATCATTATACATTGTTCAAATCTCAAGGAGACCGATGAAAACTTCTACCTATGAGTTCTGAGAGGCAGTGGTTGGGTCCCAGGCCTTCGGCTGCGGTCAGCTCTAAGCATCAGGGTGAAAACCTTTGGCTTCTCATGGGAGAGAGAAGGAGTGCAGGACTTTAGGAATTGTCTTATGTTTGTATTCTGAAACCTACAATCAAAAGTTCACTCCTACTTCTGCAGCCAGCTAAGCCATCCCTAATCTATTTTAAAAGCACATTTAACAATTTGATTTTTGACCAAGAGATTCAAACTAACACTGAAGAAAAGATAGCCTTTTTCATAAATGGTGCTGGGAAAACTGGCCTTATATGCCACAGACTTAAATCTGAACCCATAATTCTTCCATGTGCTAAACTGTAATTTTTAAAAAACCCTAAATATTAAAAAAGAAACTTCCAGGATATAACATAGGCAAAATTCTTTTAGTCATTACTGTGGGCCAAGACTCTGAACAGAAATCCAATTACACAAAATAACAGTACTGAGGATCAGCAAACGAGATCAGATCACACTGCAAGGTTTCTGTGCAGCAAAAGAAGCATCCAACAAATGAAAAGAAAACTTATAGAATGGGCAAAAAAACATTACCACTTCTTCAGACATAGGACTCAGGTCTAGAGTATGAAATTAGTTTAAAAAAGTAGACCCTCCAAAATAATAGTAATTTCTTTAAAAGCATTATATTTAAGGAAATTTAAATTTTATTAGTGCTTCTTGAAAAATTAGACAAAATCACTGAAGTCTTGAAACAATGTCTGCTATGTCCATATCCAATTAAGTAATCATTGAGGTGTTGACAGTATGTATGCATGAGCTGGATACACAGAGAGAAGGGACGTTTGGAGCCACAAGCCCAAAGCTCACAAATACATGATCAAAGCCAAAAGTCCAGGTGGAATGAAATACGTTGACTTAAAGGAATGAACCCCCCAGCCTTTTTGTCTCTTCAGACTCTGGCTTATCATTTAGATCGGTCCCAGAGAACCCTGTTCTTCCCTTACCCTTCACCACTCCATACATTAGTTCATGCCCAGATTCATTCTACACTTGCTTCCTGGTCCTGTCAATAAAGGTTACAGAGGCTTCAGTTCTTTGGGACCTTATCACACTAAGGGTCTTGGTTCCTGGAAGTTCCTCCAAGCCCTCGTGAGCATGGACACCAAGTAATCTTTGAGTGATCTTCCATTCTTTTGTAAACTATGACAGTGAACTTATCATTTAGGATTAAATAAATGAATGTCATTGCTAATTATGTGTACATTTTCAGTGAGCTTTTTAAATAGATGATGTTGCTTCAGGATTCTAGACACATTTCAGAAAATTATTAATCCTTGGAGTGAGAGACATTTATTACTGCATTTATATGAAGAAATATGTATGAGTTCTTCTGGGAAACCAAATTATTCTTATTGAGCATCCTGGAAATGAGAACAAATTGTATTCAACCTTTTTACAAAAATTCTCTGTGCATTTTTGAGGTAAAGTCTATGCCAAAATAACTCTCCCTCAAGTACAAATAAGAGAGAAAATTTTGTCATGCTTTACAAGCTTGACTTCTAAAAGAATATGGGATGTGACATTGTGATACTGTGAAATATGCATTTGGTTTTCTTCCCAGTTTTCTAACATTCAATGAGGAAAATCCTTGGAATCTGCAAGGTGATAAGTGCCTTCTGTATGCTAATGAGTCAGCCTTTGAGGACAGCTAGATTACTTCAGGGTGAGGGCCAGTCACTGGAAACATCAGCCTTCTATACAAAACTTCAGCAAGTCTAGTGATGTGACAAGGGTCAAAGGTCAAATTGGCCATCAGGATTGAGCTCAATGTTGCCTTCCTAGTAAAGCTCTGTAAACACCACCAAAAACAGGTTCACATTGACTCTGGCTAGCAAACCATATAGAACTTTCTGGAGAGGTGTGTAGATTTCATTTGTATCTTTTGCTATATATTGTATAACAAACCACTATGTGCTTGCCTGAGTTGCTCAGAAAACTAATTAAACCCAACAAAGAGCCTACATGAATCATAATTTATATTCCCTTTATCAGGAGTTTTGCATCTCAGATTTGAAATTGGTGTCTCAGGTGAGGGAAGTCTTTAGTACTGAATCCTAAACTTGTGGGACCTAATAGTATGCCTACTTTTTGGATTTTGGATCCAAGTGATTTTTTTTGTAGGTTTTTGTGCCCTGAACAAAACATTGGATAAGATCCTTGGAACAAGGTAGTATTATTTTACATTTACTGAAGTTAGTGGAGAAAAGTGAGCAGGCTATTGAAGTAAATGCTTACAGCACCTCCGAGACCCTTGAGGACAGTATTGCTGTTGAGAGCACATCCATTTCCTCAAAGACAACAACCCAGGTAAAGGCTGCCCTTCCAGCTTGTCTGTCTCAGCCATCTGTTATCAGGTCAGATTAGACACTGGCAAACCTCCCAGGGACCAGACCCCTGTCCTGTTAGTTCATCTTGTTCTTCCTGAGGCTGCTTATCTTTTCTGCTTTGGCAGCTGGGTTTTTCCTGCTCTTGCCTTACCTTGATGCTTCACCTGTACATCACACAGACTTACCAAAGTGTCCAGTGCATCATGGAATGGATGAGCTACAAAAGGTGAGAGTAGGGTTGCCACTGTGCCAAACAAGCCAGCTGGGCTGCTGGCCAGAATTAAATTTTTCATGTGTGCTGTAAACCACTCTTCCTCAGGGCTACTTTGAGCATCAGATACCATCTGCCTCATGCCCATTCACTGAAGCACACCTACCAAGTCCGAAGAGGTGGTCCATGCTGTGAATTGTACCAGCAAATTCCCTAAGTCTAGCCGAAATACACAGGCTGCTGCTATCAGCTCATAGTACAGTTACCTGTTCTGAGGGTCAGCCTCTCTGTTATCACTGATTTCTTGTTTCAGTTGCTTTGCCAGTTCACTCAGCTCCATAGTTTTGTGGGTCATAGTTTTGTGGGGTTAGTAGACGTAGGTGAGCCTTTGGTCACCCTTCTTCGGTCAAAGGCACTTCTATTTCCACTATTTCCTGGACAATGTTTTTTCTTTTTTTTTTTTTTTTAACAAATTCTTTACTGGTACATTTTATGTACATATCATTATCACACTCAATATTAAAATTTTGTACTAATATATAACATGAATTAATTCTAATTTTTATCCATTTTCCTACCCACCCTACAACCCTCCACCCTTTATATTCATATGCTTTATTTCATTTTTTAATATCATATTTTTTTCTTTTCCCTCATTATATATCTCTACCCTTTCCCTTTTAAGTATTTTCTATTTTACAATATCTATCATACATTCTAGAACTTATTTACATCGTCAGATTCTCATACCATAAAGGACATGGTATTTAAACATCTGTGATCTATATATTTCACTTATGAGTGTGTCCTCAAGATATGTCCATTTGAGTAGAAATGACTCAAATTTATCCTTCTTATGACAGAGTAATGCTCCACTTTATTTAAAAAATCTTCTTTATTTAGTCTCCATTTGATGAACATTTAGGTTATTTCCAAGATTTAGCAATCACAAACTGAGCTGCTATAAACATGGGTGCACATATATTGCTGTGGTATGAATCTTTTAATTCTTGTGTGTATATACCTACTAGAGCAATGGACTGGTCAAATGGGACCTCCAATCCTAGATTTTTGAGGAATCTCCACCCTGATCTCCACAGTGATTGTTCGAGTCTACAGTCCCACCAACAGTGGAGAAGGGTTTGTTCTTCTCCACAGCCTCACCAACATTTATTGCTGACTAATTCTGAGATAGCAGCCATCCTTTGTGGAGCAGGATGGAATCTCAGAGTGGTTTTCATCTGCATCTCTGGAAGGACTAGTGATGTTGAGCATTTCTTCATATGCTTCTTGGCTTCTTTTACTTCTTCCTCTGAAAAGTGTCTGTTCATTGAAGATGCCCATTATTAATTGGGTCTTTAAGTTTGGGGGTGATATTTTTAAATTCTGTATATACTAGACGGTAGCCCTTTTAGACAGTGGAGTTTTTCTGGAGTACCACGGGGCTTTCTTGATGCACCTAACTTATGCTCCAAGAGGAAGAAGCACTCTTGACGGCCTGCAACATGGCTTCTACAGCTGCTGCTCCATGCTCCCCTCAGTTTCCTCTTACGAGTTCACCTGTAAACAGTGTCTTCCTCCTGTCTCACCCTGCAGAAGAGATGAAAAGGCGGTCCCGCCCTCCTCTATGTGACTCACAGTGGGGAGGGGAATTTGTGTCTTAAGTGTCTATCTGGCCCTTAAAGCATCTCTGAGTGTCTCTCATCACTTAGGAGATTTCCAAGCTTCTGTGAAAGTTGCTGCTGTCAGCCAGAGCAAGGCCAGGAAAGGCACTGCGGTAAGTCTCCGAGCTTCCTCCCTGCTTGCTGTCTGGCGCTGCTTTCACAGATGTGGTGGTGGGGACTTTGAATGGTTGATATTTACTGTCTATAAGGATGGTGCAGGCTTTCCTGGGATCCCATCCTCTGCTTGCAGAACAGCAGCCACTCTCGCAGCTTTCCACTGGATGGAAGAAGTCTGCTGTTTCTTACAATGTAAAAAGATATAAAGAGAGTGTTTATGTCACCCAGCCATTCTACCATATTGCCTCTCTGCAGAGGAGTGGAGCTCTGTGGCAGACCCAAAGAATGTGACTAATTTTTTCCCTGAGTTCATTGTGGTACTGAGGTTGATGAAGAATGAATCACACAGGCCTAGAGTAGGGAAAGAACCAAGGGTGACTCATGAGGAAGAACAAAAGCTCTCGTCAGCTGATGTAAGCTCAGAGAAGACGCCAAGGAAGCCTCTCGATCTAGGAGCCTGTCTGTGGCTTCTGCTGTGGGAAAGGGGCAGACAGATGTGCAACAGAGAAGGCATGCAGTTCTGATGCTGTTTTTAGGCATCTTATCATAAAAAAATTTGACAAGTCTCTTGCCCTTTGTGCTGCAATTTCTGAGGCTCGTGTCACCTGGTCTCTAGTTTACCCAGGACTCTCGTACTTTGTCATTCTATGTGCTGATCTCAAGTGGATGTGATGTCTGTGCACCTTTTTCAAATCAGAAATCAATTTTGGATTGATTGAAACAATAGCAGAGGTAGTTGAAATGTTTAAGGAAGAGGTGATATAGTCACACCTCAAATTTAGAAAATAGCATATTCCCGTTATTGTGATGATCCAGACTAGCCAAGGAGCCATGTATGAGATACACAGGGACTTTCTGTGCCACCTGGTTAAAATTTTGTATGAACCAGGGTGTACTGTAAGGTTAGAAACATATTTTATTTAAAATAAGTGATCATGAAAAAACAGTTTTGCAAATTCATTCTCACCTCCACTTCTTCTCCGCATGACAGTATGACAGGCCTTTAATTTTTTCCATGTCTCATATTTGCGGCTTACTCCCTCTCCCTGTGAGTCCAGTTGTTCCCTGGAGGCGTGTTCCAGGCAGTGTTTAGAAGATGAGAGCTTTGTGAAACATGTGTGAGGAGAGACTTAGGAGACAGAAGATATGGAGAGAGCCTTTGGGTGAGGAATCAGCCTGACGCTGAAAGAAAAAAGAAGGGGTAGGTAAGAACAGTGTCAGGCAAAAGATGAGAAAACAAATCCATTTTTTCCCTTTAAATGTCAGCAAATTTCAGGAGGATAAGCCACTATCATAAATGAAATTGGATGGGATACAAACGGATAAGCAAACATAGGAAATGGGCCTATGGAACTTTTTTCTGAAGTTTACTTGTTCTCCCCAGTTTATGTCAATATTAAGCCACCTGTTTTTAGTTCGTGTTCTGTCTCCTGGTGGCTTCATGTCACCCAAGCACTTGTATGCCTATGAGCAGCTAAATCTAATATGCCATTTCCGTTCTCTAATGGGTTATTACTGTCACCCTCTGAGGTGGTAACCTAGGAATTGAAAATCCTCACCCCATGACACATAATACTACCAACTACACAATCAATTTGATATAATCAGAAGCTCAATGAATACTGATTGAAAGAACATGAAAAAAACCAGCATTTATAATTTTTATTGTTAAAGTTTTTTTTATTTTATACATACATTATGACTACATTCAACATTGAAAATTTGTACCTGTATATGAAATATTTTGATTTTCACTTTTTTTCATTCCGCTGCACTCCCTGCAACCCCGCGCCCCCTAGGCTCATAAACTAGGACTAGAGGGGCCATTTGACCCTGCTATTTCCCTAGGAGGTATATACAAGAAAGGCTTAAAAGAATCATACCACAGTGACAGGTGTGCACCCTTATTTTTTTAATTGAAATCTTTATTGGCACAGTACATATACACAACATGAATGCATTCAACAATGGAAATTTCTACCCATATATGACACAACTTAATTCTCATTTTTTCCCACAGCCCTATCCACCCTACCACCCCCACCCCCTAGATACATAAACTTTGTTTCCTTTCTTTTTTGTTATAACCTCATTATTTTTCCCCCTTCCGCCTATTTCTCTTTGAGTATTTTCTATTTCACAATGTATATCGTAGCAGCTTGGTTTGTGATAACTAAATTTTGGAAACAACCCCAGTGTCCATCACCTGGGGACTAGATAAAGTTGTGATTTTTTTCCTATAAAATAAAATATTACTCAGGCAGAAACAATGACAAATGTGAGTAATTTATACTCAAATGGATATACCTTGAGGACATACTCATAAATGAATTAAATAGGACACAGATGTGTAAATCCTGAATAATTTTTCTAGTATGAGAAACTGAAGGTGTAAATTGAGGGCAAAATATGATAGATATTGTAAAATAGGAAGAAAATGTTCAACAGAAAAAGAGAAATGGGAGATAGAGGAAAAGTAAAGAAGGGAAAGAAAAATAATGATTTTAAAAAGAAAGAACACAGGAGATGCTTTTAGAATGAGGACTGGATTTCATACAGAGCCATTCATTACCCTTATCAGCAGTCATTATCTGTTGGTGCTTTCACCAACAGATTATATGATGCAAGCAGTTTTTGTAGTACACTATATGTGCAGAATTCATCATGTTCTAATCATCTCCAAACTGAGTACTGTTCAGCATGACTGAAAACTGTACTAAAGCAATTTTGAAATGTCCAAAATCTACAAAGGTACAGCAGATATTTCACTACATTCTTGGTATTTTTAAGAGTAAAACACACAGATATATTCTTTAAATTATATGGCATGTTTGGCTCACACAAGGAGCCTAATTTCTTAAAGCTGAATTAGGGTGAGAGTTCTTTAAATCTTTGACTTTGCAATACCATAACTGTGAAGTGAATGAGTCCTATCACAATAACCAAAATGCTGCTCATTGTTGCTGTTACCTTTAGTTTGCTTTCAGATGAATAGTACCAAATGAATTCAAAAGAAGAATTCATCTGTTCTAGTAAAGGTCCAAGAGTGGAAAGCAGTAATAGTTGATAGTGCACTTGGATAGGATCACAGTAGCCACTCACAGTGGCTGTTACCTACCAGGTCTCCATACAGTCAGAATAATGAGTGAAGAGGGTAACAGTGTCAATTATTTAATCAAGAATTGCATCTCATCTTATCACTCTATCTGTTGTGATGTTTGCGATGTATACCTTTAATAAAGTATACATAAGGAAGTTAAGGTTTTAGTTAAGGAGGATTTTTTAATAAGGAAGTTTCAGGAGGTTTTACTTCTGATTTCTTACTGCAATATTTTTGTTTATATTGCTGATATGACAGGAGGATCTGGCCAGTTATTCAACAAATCCATCTGGCTATGGCTATCGCCCTCTAGCCAATGAAAATACACAGAGTGGGGCTGTGTACACATCACCGAGAGATGGATTTGGGACCTTCAGTTTCTCACCTGGTGTTTTACATCTCTCTATGTTCTGGGATGCTATGATACGATTTCTCTTATTTTGTCTTTTCCAGTTTTATTTTCCATCAACTGAAAAATAGATACGAGGGCCTGTGGAGGTGGAGATAATATGTACTTCATGAGATGCTTTCATATTCTTCAGTATAAATCAGACTTCCCCTCAGTTACTTTATCTTATTGTGAAAATTGGAAACTGAATAAGAGCTCATGATTTTTTATCAAGGCAGTGTAGGGGTCGTTGAGAGACGCACTGTAGCTCAGGGGTTTGGGGACTTCTGAGGACTTGACCCCACTGTCAGGTGCATACGCATAACAAGGAAAAATGATGGAGAGAGACAGCTATGCATGTGCAGCACAGTCCTTCCAGGACACCGTGAAATAATGTCTGCAAGTGTGATAATGACTAGTAGAAGAACTGGAGAATTAAAGTCAAGCAGCTCTGGCTGGTCTGCTCCCG
The DNA here is from genome assembly GCA_004026965.1 of Petromus typicus. Lineage (NCBI taxonomy): Eukaryota > Metazoa > Chordata > Mammalia > Rodentia > Petromuridae > Petromus > Petromus typicus. The sequence goes on along the minus strand of PVIR01016609.1, from coordinate 210 downwards.
TGCTTCCAGACACCACAACTCTGTCCTTTGGTATTGGTGGGTAACTCACTGACCCAAGGCAGATAAATGAACTCCTCCTGGTGGCTTCCCACCGCTGACAGAGACCTGAAAGTAACCTTAGTTCATTAGCACTAGAAGGAGTTTTCCAAGGCAGGTTACCCTTGGTTGCATCCCTAGGAACTCAGTGGTTTTTTATTCACTCCTAATCAC
>PVIR01016608.1:0-36344 GCA_004026965.1 Petromus typicus | reverse complement strand
AGAGTCACAGAGTCGGTACTCAGTGGTTCGTTTGATGTATATGTCTTTTGCTGTTGTTATTTTTTTGTTTTGTTTTTTGAGACAGAATCTCCCTCTGTAATTCAGGATAGCCTTGAACTCACGAGGTGGATCAGGCTGGCCTTGAACTCCTGGTGGTCCTCCTATCTCAGCCTCCCAAAGACTTGAGTTATGGGCTTGTACCACCATGCCCAGCTATTCATCATATATTTTTAAGTCGAGATTCTTATTGTCCCATTCAAGTATTTTCTCCACACATTTTCCCCTTCTCGTTCATTCATTCTTGCCATTCTCTGCTTCTGTTGAGATTCTCCTCTTTCTGCCTCTCTCGGCAATGAATTGTTTTAGCTGTAAACTTCTTTGCTATGGTGTGGAGTGTCCTCAGAGGCCTGCACACGTTCAAGGATTGGCACCAACCTTGGCACTGTTGGGAGGTGATAGCGCCTTTAACAGATGGCACCTGGTAGGATCTTGAGGTCACTGAAGGCACAGTGAGGACAGTGGGACCCTGGCCCTCTTCTCTCATTCCCAATGCACGGTGAACACTTTCACCTCCCTTACCCCAAAGCAGCACAAACACCTGATCCTCCAAAACTATAAGCCAAAGTAAACCTAATCTGCTATTTCATCCCAGGTATTTATTATAGTATCAGAAAGTTGGCAACACATGCTTCATTCCACCTTCTTCTTTTTTTTTAATTTTTTTTGGTCTTTTTTTCTTTTTTGGTACCAGAAATCGAACTCAGGAAACCTTGTGCTTGCCCGCAAGCACTGCACTGCTGAGCTACATCTCCAGCCCTTCATTTTCATGGCTGAAGAATGCTTTCCTCTGCAGAAAATTCTAGTTTGGCAACTATTTTCTTTCAGCCCTTTGAAGACTACACCGAGCATCCTTGACTTCTATTGTTTCTTGATTTCTACCATTTATCTCAAAAGGGAGCTGTCAGCATGATTTGGGCTCCTGGTATGCATCTTTTTTTCTCAGAATTCTTTTCGTCTTCAGTTCCAGAAGTTTCACCACCATGCTCCTAGTTTTGAGCTTTTGTATTTATTTTGCCTGAAATGTGTACAGAGTCTTAAAGTTGTGGTTTGAAGTCTTTCATCAATATTGTAAAATTCATTTGGAAATTATTACTTCTGCCATAGAGCTCCTCTACGTAAGTGATTCTGAGGAGGGTAGTAATTGCTCTTTTCTGTATTTTTCCTCTTTTTTCCCCTAATTCATACTTCAGACTAACTGTTTTCTACACCTCTTTCAGTTTACTGATAATTTCTTCTGTTAAATTCATATTTAAATCTGCTGTTGAGTTTATATTTATGTTATGTTGTTTATTTCAGTAACCGCCTTTCTCATTTCTACACATTCAATTCTTTTTAAAAAATACTTTCTAATTCTTCATCAATATTTTTATATATATTAGAGTCCATATATAATAGTACTAATATCTAGGTTGTTTTTTTTTTTTTTTTTAGCTTAAGGTTGGCTGTGTACTTCAGGGTGGCCTTAAACTCAATATGTAGCCCAAACGGGTCCAGAACTCAGCGATCCTCCTACCTCAGCCTCCAGAGTGCCACCATTCCCAGACTTTTTTTTTTGAGATGAGATATCATTGTGTTTCTCAGATTGGCCTCAAACTCCTGAGTCCAAACAATCCTGCTGCCTCTGCCCCCCAAGCTGCTAGGCGAGAGGGTTAATCGTGCTGGGTTCTGCTTCTGTCTTCTTTTTTTTTTTTTTTTGTACCAGGAATTGAACTCAAGACTTTGTGCTTGTGAAGCAGCACCAGAACCTCTGAGCTAATCTCCAGCCCTCTGTCATTTTATTTTCCTTAGTTTTCCTGACATATTTGCTAATTTTTGTTAAATGCAGGATGCTGGATAGAATTAAAGATTGTGGAAGCTCTGCATGGTGCTGTTCTCCAGAAAAGATGTGAATTTCTTTTAATTTCCCAAGCAGAGGAGGCTCAGATCAATTGATCCCACAGGAGCTGAGATTTCAGGCTTTGCATGACCTAGTCCACCTCCGGAGCTACTTTATTTCTAGATCATAAACCTTCCCAAGGCTCCCAGAAACCCTGTAGTGCTTATCAGGCCCTTTATTTTCATCAGGGCAAAAGCTCTAAATTTTGAATTTCCTATTCCTGGAGAAGCCCCAAAACTGTGCTGTTTGTGCCTCTGCCCTTCACACACACACACACACACACACACACACACACACACACACACACACAGAACAGGATTTGGCAAATTCTGTGAAAGAAAAAGTTTTATGGAACATGAAGCTTACTTCTCTTCTGCCCTTTTCTCCAAGATCTTTTTTATTTATTTATTTATTTATTTTGTTTTTGAGACAGAACCTCCCTATGCTCTTAAGGCTGGCCTTGAACTCACCTCAATCCTCCTGCCTCAGCCTCCCAAGTGCCGGGATTACAGGTGAGCACTATCATGCCAGGCTTCCCCAGGACCTCAGTTCTTTAAATTCATTTGCCTTTGACTCTAGTTTTTCAGCCCTATGACACCACCAAGGCTTTAGGTCACCACTTTCTGATAAGCCTTGGTGACTCTCAAATTAATTAGCAAATTCTTTGAAAGTAAAAAACTATCAAGAAGATTCCCCTCACCTCAAAGCATTTCCTTTGACTCTAATTACATAGGTTCTATTAATGTTAACTGTTTTCTAACACTAAGGCAGTCATATAAAATTCTTTGTTTGGTATTGAGGATTGAACCACCAACCTTGTGCTTCCTAGGCAGGTACAAGAACCACTGAGCTAAATCCCCAGCCCTGATGTGGACATTGTTAAAAAAGATAGCTCTGGGGGCTGGGGAGTTAGCTCAGTGGTTCCGGCGCCTGTCTTGAAAGCGCAAGGGCCCGGGTTCGATTCCCCGGTGACCACATAACAATACTGGGTGTGGAGACCCACACCCAGCAGCAACCAGTACCACATGCCACAGTGCCGGGCGTGGTGGCTCACGCCTGTAGTCCCAGCACTCGGGAGGCAGAGGCAGGAGGATTGTGATGTGAGTTGGAGGCTGAACTGAGGGCCAGCCTGAACCACAAAGCGAGACTCTGTCTCAAAAAAAAAAAAAGATAGCTCTGACCTTTCCATGGGAAACCACTGTGGGACGGGGTGAGCAGGGATGAAGGGTGAAGGGAGGGAAGGTAATGGGCTGTGACTGCAGAATTCCAGACAAGGTGTCGACAGTGTCTTGAGTGAAGACTGTGACAGAAGTGATGACAAGAACTGAAAGATTTTGGATTTTTTTGTCTTTTGAAAAAGGTGAACTCACGATGATATCCAGACAAGGTGGAGGGTGACAAGACAATTTAATAACTGCTCGAAGGAATCTAAATCGGTGCCACCTATCTGAAAGGAAAGTTGATGATATCTATCTCAAGTCTTTAAAATATTAACCTTTGACATATCAATTCCATTCTGAGTCATTTATTTTAAGGAAATAACACCAAGTTTGTGTCTATTTTGTCAAATCGGGAATGAAACTTGGGACCCTACACCTGCAAGGCAGACATCCAAAACACTGAGCTAAATCTCCAGCCCAATACCAATATTTAAAAAAGAACAAAAACGCTTATTGCAGAAATGTTTTATAATAGGGAAAAATTAGAAACAACCTAATTATTAATCAACATGAGGTTAATTAAATAAATTACTATGTCCATTAAAAATTAGGGCTGGGGTATTAGCTCAGTGGCAGAGCACTTATCTAGCATGCACAAGGCTTTGCGTTACAACCACAGCACCACGAAAATAAGTTAATGATAAAAATAAAAGTGAGGGTTTAAAGGAATGTTTATTGAGATCACGAGAAAACAGCTGAAAAAATATCAGGTCCTAAAAGAATTTATACAATGTGACCCCACTTATGTTAAAAGATAATTATATAGTATACTTACACATATTGTATATAATTATTTTAAACTATGTATTATAGGTAGTTATACCTCGTTTTATATCCTGGAAGAATAAGCACTAAAATATTAATAGTGCTTATCTGTTTTTATTTTGTTCACGTGCTTTTTTGAATTTTCTATGTCTTTTCAATAATCGTGCTAGTTTATCAGGAGGAAAAAAAAAATACCCTTTTCTTCAGTTTGAACACCGTCCTAGGCCTATCTGAAGAACTGAGGGTTCACCGCTGGGAGGGGAAATGGAAATCTTGGGGTGATGCCTGAACCCTCTAAATCCCCCTATCAAAAGCAGCCAGCGGAGCTGGGGCCCTGGACCGGCTGAACAAACCTCCCCGTACTGTCTCGGCCGCCCCAGCCCCTCTGCCCCGGACTTGGTCGTTTTACAGCCCGCGAGCCCGGGACCACAGCGGGCAGGAAGCCGAGGCGAGGAGCGCGCTAGGCCGGGCGGGCGGGCGGGCGCCGGGCGGGGCGGCTGGGCCATTACTCAGCCGCTTCCTGCTCGCCCGCCTGGCGCCCTGCCCAGCCGCTTCCTCCGCCCCTCCCGGCCCTCTGCTTCCTTGCCGGTTGCGTCGAATCCCAGCTGTTTTTGTCTTTTCCTTGGCAGTCTTTTGTTTGACCTCGTTATAGCTTCCTATCCGAAGGGGTCTCTTAGGTCCAGCATGTAAACTGGGTCTTCAATTCATCCTCCGAAAGTCAGTCCCTAAGTCGCACCCTGCCAGTTCTGCGATCCCAGAAAGTAAAATAGACTTCCAACCCTCAGACACACATCCAAATCTGTGTGTGCCAAGGTCTGCAGCTCCATCGCTTTGGGTGGCACATAGTGAGTCTGTTTTTACTTAAAAGTACACATTTACTTTTACCGCATGTTAAAAAATATAACCAGAAGGGGGATTCATTGGCACACATCTGTAGTCCCAGCACCAGGGATGCTGAGGCAGCAGGATCCCTTGAGCCCAGCAGTTGGAGTCTAACCCCGGCAATACAGTGAGAACCATAAGACCTCATTTCAAAAACTGAAATTTAAGTAGCTGTGTAGTGGCACATGTCTGTGATCCTAGCACTTGGAAGGCAGAGGCAGGAGGATCACTGCAAGGTGGAGACCAGGCTGGGCTATATAGTGAGTAAGCTAGCCTGAACTACAAAGCAAGACCAAGACCCTATCTCAAAAAATAAAAATAAACAGGGCCGGGGATTTAGCTCAGTGGTTCCAGTGCCTGTCTTGCAAGCGCAAGGCCCCAGGTTCAATCCTCAGATACCACACACAGTACTGGGGCTGGAGACTCACGCCCAGCAGTAACCAGTACCACATACCACAGTGCCAGGGATGGTGGCTCACGCCTGTAATCCCAGCACTCGGGAGGCAGAGGCAGGAGGATTGCTGTGATGTGAGTTGGAGGCTGAGCTCAGGGCCAGCCTGAACCACAAAGAGAGATCCTGTCTCAAAAAACCTAAAAAAAAAAAAAAGATGAAAAATAAATAAATACACACACACATATGATCATATGATTAGATATTTATATGTTACATAGAATATATATTTAAGATATTTCCTTCTTACACTCTCTTACTCTTTTTGGTTGTGGTTGAGACAAAGCTGCCTGGGGTAGCTTTAAATTAATACCCTCCCACTCTGACCTCCCGAGGATCCTTTTTCACCTTCTAAAGCAGCTTCATCCTCTGCTCCTCTCCTGGAGCCTCTGGCCAAAGCCAGCCCTGTAAATGAACGTCTCTGGACAGTGGTCGGAGGAAGGCTCTGAACAACACAGGCTTTCGTATCTCGGTCCGTCAGAAGCCCCCGACCATGAGGCCAGAAAGCGCGATTCCAGAGGCACTCGGAACGGCTGCGCTGCCCGGGCCCCCGCACCCCCGCCCGGCGCACACACATGAGCTCGGCCGGAGAAGTCAGCTGTACTCACCGAGCACAGCTCCGGATGAGCTCCGGTAACCCACACACCTGTGCTGGGCTCTGCAGAGACGCTGAATTCGATCCCCTGCCCCGAGGACTCAAAGGTGGAGAGAGGAGATGCCCAGGAGGAGTTGACGAGGTGCTCGGAAACAAACCAGCAACAACAAACAATAAAATGGGAAGAAAAAATCACAGAGGTCCAGAAACCCAAAGACTTCAACAGACCAGAGCCGAAAGCCAGCTCTGGCCGTGCTGTGTGGCACAGAGACAGCCCAGAGACGTGGGAGAGGGCTTCGTGTGCTTACGGGCCCGTGTGGGCCTTGTCCTGTGCCAGTGGGAAGCCACAGAAGTCTTTGGAGTGGGGTGGGGGTGCGATCTGTGTCCTCTGCGCATTGTCCTGGGATTTGGGCTAAGGCTGGCCAGGGCCAAGGATGGGCACGCTGGGGATGTAACCTGCCCTTTCTCGGCCTACCAAGCCATGTACCACAAGAGGGGCACCTTTTGACAATTTTCCTCCTGAGGGAAGGGCTGCTCTGTTTTCTGTTCAGAGGCCCAAGGTGTCACCGTGCTAGCAGCAGCCCAGGGCTATATAATAAAGGGGGAGCAGAAGCTCACAAGGGTAGAACAAAGAGGGCAGCCTGTGGAGGGAGATTCCAGCAGTGTGGGCAACTGTGGGGTGCTGAGCCATAAGCCTACGGAATTCACGGGGGTGTGAGGGAACCGAAAACCAAAACGGGCCTTTGAGCTGGCGAGAACAAGTCGGGCCAGGGCCAACACCTGCACATGGGTGGGGAGACAGTCAGGACTGTGTTCCAGGGCAGCCTCCTCCCCTGGTCTCACTGTGGGGACTGTGGCCTCACCCAGGAGGCCTAAGCTGCCAGAGAGGGCTGGGTGTTGGCAGGATAGGGAGCAGGCACCTTTGGGACCAGTGAAGCAGCCATTCAATTCTCCGCTCTGGTCCTCTCCCTGGTCCCAGGCCACCTTCTACCCCACACTGCTGTAGCCTTCTGCCTTCCCATCCACCCACATTCAGAAGCTCAATCGAACCCTGAGAAGAGCCAGCAGTGCAGGCAGAGGGTGGAGGATCACAGGCAGCGCTCATTCGCGGTGGGGAGGTACTTCAGCTCCTGCTTCTCGGGCATCGGGCATCGGGCATGGCTCAGCTGCAGACAAGGAGCATGCGCAGGGGTCGGCCAGCTCCCTCGTGGCCCGCCTCCTCGGCATCACTTTGTCCTCACCAGAGCGAGGACTGGAGCCAGCCTCCTCTAGCCAACTGGGCATTCAGGACAGTGGGCATCACATATCCTGGTACTGACCAGCGGTGTGCACGTGCCCACAAGAGTGCGGTTAGCTGGTGAAGATCACAGCCAGGTGTTTCAGCACGGGCAGCAGTTAACAGACAAACCTAGCGAGGGATGGCCTCGACCTGCAAGCTCACGCCCTCCCCTCCCCCTCCCCACTCCTCTTGCCCGCTTTGGCACTTTGTCTTCTCTCTGCCTCTGTTTGGCCCTCAGCCTCCATCTCCCTCTGCCTGCAGTATTGGAGTGACTCACCTTTCCTTTTTTGAAAGCACTGGCCCTGGCACTAGGTTCCAAATGGCACAGATGACCCCCTCCTAACAGGGTTGCCCCTGCCTGCTGCCCCACCTCTCCCCACAGGACGTGAAGGTGCTGGGGAGACCTACAGAATGTCACTGTGCTGGGCGCCATGCTGAGTCCCTGTGTGAGAGCAGAAAAGCCAGGACCTTTGCAGCTCCGGTGTCACATGAATGTCTGGTCCTCCTTTACCCCACCCATCCCCAAAGGGCCAGGACCCCAGCAGTGTCTGAGGCTGAAGATTCCTGTAACGTTTGTCGCTGTGAGTGGCTAATTTCACTTAGCGTAGTGTTCTTAAGGTTCGTCTACGTTATAACGTGTGTCAGAATTCTCTCCTTTCTTTTTTTTTTTTTGAAACGAGGTCTCCCTCTGTGGGTCCAGATTGGGCTTAAATTCCCTCCATAGCCCAGGCTGCCCTTGAACCCATAGTGATTCTCCTGCTTCAACCTCAAAGTTTTCTTTCTTTTTAAAGTTGAATAATATTCCACTGTGTGTATGGACAGCATCTTGTTCTTTGGCTCAGCTACCCAAGGCCCCTTGGGGTGCTTCCTCCCTTTAGCTATTGTGAATACTGTTTCTATAAACACAATGTACAGATAGATCTTTGAGGACGTCCCCAGGGATGGATCTGTGAAGCCTATGGTAGCCTGGACCTCAGTTTTTGAAGCCCCACCAATTGTTTTTCACAGAAGCCTAAACATTTCACATCCCCACCCCCAGTCCACAGAGGGCCCAGTTTCTCCACATCCTATGCCAACATTTGCTATTTCTTTAAAAAATAAATATTATGAAAAGAATGGTTATTTCACCTTCATTTTCTTTTCTTTGGGGGTGTTGGGCATTGAACCCGGGACTTCACATGTGCTAAGGCCATGTGCAAGCTCGGAACTACACCCTAATCCCAAAGATGCTACAAAGTTGAAAGAATTTTACAATGAGAATCCAAATACCCATCACCTAGTTTTCTTTAGTAGCATACAGCATTATCACATCCATCACGTATCCACCCATTAATCCCTCTGATTTGTTCATCCATCTCCTCCGCCTCTCTCTTCCTCTCTGTGTGTGCTCAACTGTGTGTGTGTGTATTGTGTGTATGAAGTGCGTATGTGTGTGTGTGTGTGTGTGTGTGTGTGTGTGTGTGTGTGTTTACATGTATTTTGCTGGGAACTGAAGCCAGGGACTTGAGCATGCTAGGCAAGCATTCTAGCACTGAATTATGTCTCCAGTTTTTCTAAAATATAGAATACAGCTTCCTGAGCCCCTCTGACACCCACTAAATCCTTCATGGTGACCTGAAAGTCTATTTTTAAATGAGTCCTCTGGGTGATTCTGGCATTTGGAAACTCCTAACCCGCATTTCATCGGAAGTCAGCCAATGTCTGCTGAGTTCTTCCCCTGTCTGAAAGTTTCCTGCTGTCACACACACACACACACACACACACACACACACAATGTCTCTCCAGTGAAGTTCTTGTCCCCCTGGGGCCAAATGGACTCCAGATCCACCGCTATTGGGGCCAGTCTCTTCACCAGGACACACTCTGGTACCTCATCAGAACAATGTCTCACACGGTCCCAGAGCGGGACACTCCTTCCTGGAGAAGGGACTTCTCGTTCTTTCCTAGAGCAAGAAACTTCTCTCCTGTGTTTCAGTCTGTATTTGTCCTTCCTACCAAGAAAGGCAGGACATTCTGCAGTGAGACGGTATGTCCGCCATAGACATGTCGTTCACTGTGCCAGACCAGACCGGCCCCGCGCTCCTTGGACTGGGAAGTATCCGTGTCCTCCCCCCTCCCCCCATTCAGCCTTCTCTTTTTCCCGCGATAGTGAGACGGTGGTGAAGAGGATCATGACAGCAGATACCACTGTGGGGGACCTTGACATGCACCAGGCTTATTCCAGGCACGTTATTTTGCATCCATTCATTTTATTGCCACAACCATCCTAAAGAGTAGGTACTATTACCCTCATTTTTTACAGATGAAACAATTGAGGAACAGAGGGATTAAGTAACTTACCCAAAGGGACGTAGTGTTGTCTTTTTTGTCACCACCACCTATGAACAAACATGGGACATTGGTGAGTACTTAAGCACTGCTCTTAATTTCCTAGAGTCCCTGCTGTCAAATCCTGTAACACAGATCCTCCAGGCTCTTCTACTCCTCCTCTTAGCCTTTCCTGGTAACTAATTCCTGTTTTCAAACTCAACAGTCCTCATCCCCAATCTCTCAGGAACTTGCTTGGTGACTAGAGCCAACCTGATCAATGATATGGTGGAGACTTTAGAACTTTATCTCACTCCAGGAATCACGTGACATAGGTATTAGTCTAAGGATGGCTTAGCCTGGCTCAGTCCCCTGCGTGGGTGACACAGTGGGGGTTGATATTAAGATATTGAGGCTCCTTTTCAAGAACTCCCAGAAAGCCCTAGACTTGAGTCATGAACCACACTGCTGAGGAGCTGAGAACTTTACAAGGGGTCCTGGAGGTGCTGATGGAAGGAGAGATATTTGGGGGCCCCTATGAGATGAGAGATGCCAAGTAAAACATGGGGTTCTCAGTTACGCTTGAGTTCGAGACCGACAGCACATCGTGGTTTAGGCTCAGTGCACCCCAGATGGATGCACCTGTTTCTGTGTGATATCAGACTGACCTGGGCATACTGCATTTTGGTTTCTAAATATAAGACAACCTGGGGATCCCTCCTACCCACCTGGTCTGTGTCCCTGTATGAGGCAGCCTGATGCACCCTTAGTTTAAGGCACCCAGAGAGCCAGGGCCATGGCTGATGGGGCAGAAGAATGCCTGTTCTCACGGGATCATGCTCCTGTTTGGCTGTGCCTTATATGTAGGAACTTATTTTTTTCTTTTTAGAGAATACTAGTTTGTTCTGGGTCTCCTGGGAGGACAGATAGGGAATATCCCTAAATGATTTCCAGTTTCCTAGTTTCCATTTCTCTCTCTCTCTCTCTCTCTCTCTCTCTCTCTCTCTTTCTCTCTTTTCTCATTAAAGTATGTCCATTCCCATGTAGTTCAACCAGGCCTTGAACTCAATTTGTAGTCCAGGCTGGCTTCGAACTTGCCGTAATCCTCCCGCCTCAGCCTCTTCAGTGCTGGGATTACAAGGGTACACCACCACTCTATGCTTCTTATTCTTGCTACTTTTCCTGCCTGAAATTCAGACACCACAGAAAGTCCCTCCAGAGGTAATTACTATTAGCAGTTTGATGTATCTTCCCCCAGACTTTTCTCTATACATTTTATCATGTACTAATATCACTTCCACAAATAGCACCGTGTTGTTCAGGCTGTTCTCAAACTTACCCCTGTCTCCCAGGGTGTCATAAAGAATGTGTATTTTTTCCCTTCGGGTTGCTCTGCTTCATTTAAAATATATATTTTAAAAAAATTTTTAACTAATACATAAGAATCTATACGTGTCTGTGTGAACTTTCCATACATGCAGATAACATGTACTGATCATCCCTAGGAAACTGACCTGTCCCTCAGCTCAGACATTTGTAATCTCTTGTGCTGGAAACATTTAATATTCTCTCCATCAGGTATTTTGAAACACACAATTAATTGTTGTCAACTCCGGTCTTCCTCCTGTCAGAAGATGAGCCATCTTGGGCCTCTGTAGACCGCTGGCACTCCGAGCCCTTTTGCGTGTGTCCTGGACGCTGAAATGTTGATAAACACACCGCACGTGTCAGTGTCTGACTTGGGTGTCGAACCTCCCTGAGGCTGATCTATTGACCCTTTCACCTTGTGCAGGGAGGGAGACAGGAGGGGAATCATTGAAATGGGCCCCAGAGGGTGGGATGTCCCTGGTGTTGAGGGGGGAGACCCATACCGAGAGCCTCAGTCAGGGGCCCCTGGGTCACTGCTTCCAATGAGAGACACTCTGACTCAGGCCAGGGGCTCATCTCCCAGCACCCTCATCGGATCACCTGATGCCAGCACTGCCCAGCCCCTGGGCAATGCTGCCAAGAGCCTCCTGGCCTCAAACGGGTTGGGCAGCATTCACTTCCCTCCGCTGTCCTCCCGACCTGCTCAGTCATTAGGAAATGCTCCCTGGCCAGCACGGTGACAGCAGCGCAGCGGGAGGAGACCGCATGCCAGCCCAGAGCCTCTGGGTGGCTCCCGTCTGCTCTGAGGCAACCCCAGGTAGAAAGACGGATGCTACTGCCTCGCATCCCAGCTGAAGTGAGTCTGGGGCTGGGCTGGGCTGGGGAAGGAGTGTGACAGTGTTTGGGGCTGAGGCTGGAATGATGTAGAAAGGGCTGGGGGTGAGAGAGGGAGAGAGAGACAGAGAGAGAGAGGCAGACAGAAGGGAGAGAACGTGTGTGGTGTTTATGGCTGGAGAGGTAGCTAGTCCTCGCTGAAACTATAGGGCCCGGGTCAGGCTCTGAGAGGAAAGCCTAAGCACCTAGAAATCTCTGTCTCTGAATGAGGGTGGTTTCGAGGGTGGTTACTCTGGGCTGGTAACTACTGATCCTACTTTCCTATCCTCAAAATGGGCTGCTCCTGTGGAGGAGGCTGGACACTGGGATTTCCTAAGGTCCCCTCCCTTGAACTGGTCTCATCTTTTCCCTGCTTTACAAGTGACCAAAGGGACAATCTCATTCAGGGCCACTCCGAGGAGGCAAGTTTGCGTAGCCACAGTTCTGTGTTTCATTTACTTCTTTGACCAGAGTCTGGAAATCCCACACAAGGCCCTTCCGGTAGAGGTGTTGGTACAGAGCGTGGCGGGCTGTGTCGGGTTTGAATCCCGAGTCTGCCCCATGCAGGGAAGTGGGACTTCACCAAGTTACTTCACTTCAGCCCTGAGCCTCAGTTTCTTCATCTGTAAAATAGAGATAATACCTACCTCCCAAAGCTGTTGTCAAGATTCAGTGAGGAAGGGATGCAAAAATGCCAAGCACATAATTAGTGTTCAATAAATGGTTGCTGTTATAATTATTTATTACTAGCTCAACAGTGGTCCCAATTGGCTGGGAAGGCTTTCCAACCCTCCTCTTCTCCCAGTTCCCTAAGGCCGCACCCGGGAAGCCTTCAGCATACAATGCCTTGTGTTCTAATATAAATAGTTGGCATCCAAATTAAAACACGTCCTTTGCATTTCTTCTGCTGCACTCTCAGCCCTTAACCCAGAGTCAGGCCCATTGAGGGTCTCAAGGATGGAAAAGGGATGGAAGAAAGAAAAGGGAAGATGCAAAGCAGGAGAGGCCAAGGAAAGACAGAGGGGACAGAGGAGGAAGTGGGGAGGGAGTTGGCGTCATCTGTCTGAAAGCCGTGGTTCTCCTGAAGCACATCAGATTGAAAGGACTGCATAGAAAGAGGCTGGCAGTGTGGGGCCCGGATGTCTTTTGCACTCCTTGAACTCCTATTTTTCTGGAACTCAGGTGAGAAATCAAACCTCTTCTCCTCTGGGCATGGTGGTGCACGCCGGCAGTCCCAGGACTCCAACTCCGGAGGCTGAGGCAGGAGGATCCCCTTAAGTGGCTCAAAAAGGGGGAGGGGAGCAAATCATCTCCCTTCTCTATGCGTAAATCCCCTCTTCTACAAAGCTAAGAAAGTCATCTTAATGATCACAGAAATGTCTTCTCCCTAATATTCTCTTCTTTGCTTTTATTCTGTTCCCTCTTTTGATCCCTACATTTCAGTTTTCTAAACAACTTCAATTCTTGATCATCAATCTTCTTTGAAAAAAAATCTTCTTCAAGAAAATTTATAAATGTCCTCTAGGCTCTAACATTTCTTGAAGGACTTTCTTATCACCCCTAGTCCTCCATGTTGTAAGCTCAGTATTTAGTAAATAGCAACACTCATATATCTGATGAATAACTGAATTGGTTGGGTGGGTGGATGGATGGAGGAATTGCTACCGGATACCTATGGGAAGATATCAAATGCAAGGGAATGTTAGCAGTTGGTTGGTTGGAGAAAATCACGGTCACCCTGATAATATCTATGTTTAGTTAGATGTCTGCAAGCGTATTATGAAATGAAAACAGAATTACAGGAATCTTCACTAATTTTTATGCCTTATCCATCACTTACCTAATCTGTCACCTTGTTCAGTTATTCTGAGATGAGCTACTGTCTTCCAAGGGGCTGCAACTTTTTAGACAAGATGTAGGACAGGCGTCTCCAAGCCCCCTCTGGGAGGAAAAGACTCAGCCTGTCTTACCAGTGCCCCCCTCCATTATCAAGCCCTTACTGCATGTCATGTTCTGCGATCACATTAGCTCACTTTGTGTCTCCAGTGAGGCTGGGAGGGAAGTGGAGGCCATACTATTGTTTTCAGCCTCATTTTACAAAAGGGAAGCTGGGGCTCAACAAGGTCAGACACCTTGGTCAGCGTTGTGCAGAGAGCCAGGGATCTGAACCCAGCTCCATCCCCTGAGTCCTTGGCCACCACACACACAAGAGTGTCCATGCTTCCCCTGTCAGAGCTCACAGCTGGAGACCTCTGTAAGTGTTGGGGGGCTCCTTCATGGTCCCAGGATTCCTCTCACCACCTCCTCCACATGTTTTACTCTTTCATAGTTGTGGGACATCTTGTAACTCGGCAGAACAGACTTGGAACAGAGAGGAGAGATTCCAAACAATTTGTGATCTTTATAGTCTGTCTTTCCTAGAAGTTAATCTCATTCTCATTGTGTCATTCAGTCAGGTCTGGGGATTATCACTCAGGTCTGTTTTGTCAGTGTGTCCTAGGGCTTTTTGTCTGTCACTGATGGAAATTTGTCTCAATAATAAGCAGTCAGGTTCCTCCCAAAAGAGGCTGTTGTAGATAAACTCAGACTGCACAGCTGTAATACTTCCAAAATGAAGATATTGTGCTTAGATCTGACTGCACGTTCAAACTGGTGTTCCCCTTCAAAGGTCTTGGTATTTCTGCAGGAGGATCTTTGGGGGTCTCGCCTTTGCTCTCAAATATTGCTTAAAACCCAGATGTAATGGCCCTATACATTGGTATCAAACGATAACATGCCACTAGATCATTCATTAGTTTCCGTGCCATCCTGGGCTCCCGCTGACCTTGGTGGCCATTTCTAGTGCATCCACAGATCCTCCCAGGGTCTGAAAACCGGCCTTGGCTGAGGTTAATCAGAAGGTTCTCTGACTGCCTCCGGCGGCCCTATAAAAAGAACGTGAAGAATGACTGAGCACAGCCTGGTGGGCGTGTGACGACACTGAGGGCCAGCAGGCATTGGCTTGTGTACGTCCTGAGCTTTATTTTGAAGACAGTCATTGTTTTATAGCCACGCTTAGGACAGAGGAATGCACTCCACTGGCTGGAGGAAATCGCATGAATCAGCCCACCCCAACTGAGGAGGGAGGCTGCCGGGTATCAGAAAATGGAAAATGGCCTCTGCCGGTAGAAGACTGGACTGAGGCTGGGTGGGCATCGTCTCAGCTCCCTCTTTGTCTCAGGACTGGGTCTTCCTGCCTTCACTGGGGCATCGAACCGGGAAGAGGTGAGGCGGTGACCTCACCATGAGCCCTTGTCACGCTGAGGTGAGGCGTCGGGTATTTCAGGTACTCTGCACACCTCCTCCAGCGTCTGAGTGGCTGGGATCCTTCACCCCACGACCCGCCTGTCCTGAAGGCCTGCGCATCTCCTCCTCGGACTCTGAGGCTCTGGATCTTAGTTCACAGTTCAATTCAGTTAGGCTACTGAGGAGAAGCAGCGGGAATAGAAGAAAAAGGTGCGATGAGAGCAGATACACAGCAGGTGGTGGGCCTGGGCAGGGTCTGGGGGGAGAGAGGAGGGAGGAGGGAGAGGCCCGAATGCTCGCTAACTCCGCACTGTCCCTTCCTCCGCTAAGCCCTGCCTGCTGCGAGCAGCCATGTCTGAAGGGGAGAGCAAGGACAGCTCGGGCAGCGAGTGCCCCGTGTGCTACGAGAAGTTCCGGGACCTGGAGGGCGCCAGCCGGACGCTGAGCTGCGGCCATGTGTTCTGCCATGACTGCTTGGTCAAGTACCTGCTCTCCACCCGGGTGGACGGGCAGGTGCAGAGGACCATCATCTGCCCCATCTGCCGCTACGTCACCTTCCTCAGCAAGAAGAGCTCCCGCTGGCCCTCCATGCTGGACAAGAGCTCCCAGACCCTGACTGTGCCCGTGGGCCTGCCCGTGCCCCTGACCTCCATGCCCTCCCCAGACCGTGCGGGCCACTCAAACCCCCTGGCCATCTCCCAGCCAGCCTGGAGGGCTTCCTCGAGCCAGGGAGCCCAGCTGCCCTTGGACCTACTGCCCAGCCTGCCCCGGGAGTCGCAGGTCTTCATCATCAGCCGCCACGGAATGCCCCTGGGGGAGCAGGACAGCGTGCTGCCGCGGCGCAGCCTGGCCGAGCTCTCCGAGGTGTCGCCAGCCCCCAGCGCCGCTCGCTCCTTCTGCTGCCGGTCGCGGGCTCTCCTGCTCATCACCCTCATCGCAGTGGTGGCTGTGGTAGCAGCCATCCTGCCCTGGGTGCTGCTGGTGAGGAAGCAGGCATGAGTGGAGACCCTGGAGAGACAGAAGAAGGAGGCCTGGCCTGAGCGCTGTGCTGGCAGCTGCCCTGCCTGTGGCCCGGGTGGCCATGGCTTAGACAGGGGAAGACATGGTACAACCAAGCTCTGAGGCAGGGCTGGGGCAGAGACGGATGTGGGGTGGGGCTGGATTGGAAGCATGCTGGCTGTCTCCTCACCTACACACACACACAGACACACACACACAGACACACACACACACACACACACACACACACACACACACACACACACATCAGCATGGGCAGGACAGGGAGCTGGGGGCTGGAGGCCTCTGAGGCTAGAACTGAGCTGAGAAAGCTGGGAAGATGGCCGGTCAGTGCCCTCTTCTGGACACCTGACCTGCCAGGTGACCTAGCTGAAGCCAGGTGGGAACAAGGAAGCTGTACCAGCCCATGACCTGCTCCCGGGGGCCCAGGAGCAGACCTTGTGTGGGCCAGAGTTCCCACCTGGGGAATTCTAGCTTGTCCCCAGGAACGGACAGAAGGCTGGTGCAGGAGCGTGGGCAGTGGTTTCCTGGAATCCCAGCCCTGCACTTGACCCTGTCTCATCCCTCCTCCATCCTCCCTGCCTCCAACCCACTAGCTGGGGTCACATTCCTGAATGAAAAGCTGGTCTCTTGGAGGCAATGTTTTCTGGAAAACCAACACTGAAGGGGAGAGCAGAGAGCACCTCAGGAAACAGGCTTGTTGACTTGAGGCCCAGGTCAGCAAAATGACCACAGGCAGAGCCGGGTTTTTCTGAGCCCTATGGCCCAAAGAGTGGGCCAGATTTTAAGTCTTGGGGTTCTCCAGGTTGGAACAGAAGGCAGGGAGTGGAGGGGACACTTGACAAGGTGAGACCTGAGTCACCTGAGAATTATGTGGGCAAATTAACCCCTGGGGGCTCCCGCCTCCCTCCCTGCCCGAGCCTCCTCCTCATGACCCAGCCACTCATTAGAGGCCACACCAGCCAGGCCAGTTTCCCAGGCAGATTCTCAGGCTGAGCTGGGTGAGGAAGGGTGGGGAAGAGACCAGCCGTGCTGTCAGGGACTGCTGTCTCAACAAGTGCTCGGAGCCAGGTGCTGTCAGCTGCTGCCGCCAGGCCCTGTTTATTTGGGGACCACAATGGGACTGTCCTGGAGACCCCTGATGGGATGTCCAAAAAAGCTCCAGACTGGGTCGGGCTGGGCCTGGTCTGAGGAACAAGTATTTGGAAACAGTCACTGGCTCTTAATGGAGGTCTATGTGCAATCAAGGCTTTGTATCAGTGTAACAACAACAGAATCTCCAGCTCTGTCATAAACGGTGGGGTAGGCGCCTCAGGCGTGCAACAGCTGAGCCCCTACGACCTGTACCTCCCTGTATCAAAGTTTGCTGTCAAGAAAGAAAAAGCACTCGCTCACCCTCCTCGAGCTCCCCAGAGTCAGTGGTGACCCCGTCATTTGGACGACATCATTAGGGAGTGGGAGTATACGCCACACCAAAGGGGATATTTACAACACGGAGGGATAATTTCAGAGCACTGGCAGGCTTCCTCATGTTCTTTCCAACACTAGACAAGAGCACAGGTGCTATGGGGGTGCAGGCGGGTCCAGGGGTCATATTTACTATAGGAGCAAAATTAATGTTAATTTTGAAAAGACTCTCGTGAGTCTGTCTTCACCTCAGCCAGGCTGCTTTAAACATTATCATAAATTTCTAGGAACCTGATTTGAGTATTTTCAGCAGCTGCTATTGTGTTTGCCAAGAGTTTCTCTCAAAAGACCTACAGTGTTTTCATATCCTTTACTCACGACTTGTAGGTGACACTTCTTTCATTTTCAAAGAATGTCAAAAGCTATTTTTTAAATAAAGCTATGTATTTTCTCAAAGATTCCAGAGGCATTATAATGCATGTGGGAAGCTCCAGGGTTGGACCAACTGGGTAATACACGTTAGATTAAAAAAATAGAGTTAGAAAACCAAGACGTAAATGGGCCTTAAATACTGATTCAACCACCTGTTTAAAAAAAAATTAAAATTCTGCCGGCATTCTATTTTTACCCATTAGCTTGTCAAATCCACTGAGGCTAAGGGAGGCAGATATATTGTTGATAAGAATATATCTTGGTAAAATCTTTGGCAAGGGAGATTTGACACTGGTTTAGTAAAAGATTAGAAAAACTCTCTATGTTACACGACTAGTAGCAGGGTGTGGCAGCGCACACTTGTAACCCCAATACTCTCAGAGGCTGAGGCAGGAAGTCTGACCCAGTCCGGGCACCTTAACAAATTAGTGAGGCTCTGTCTCATAATAAAAAATTAACACAAAGTGGGCCAGAGATTTAGGTCATTGGTTCTGGTGCCCGCCTAGCAAGTGTAAAGTCCCAAGTTCGAGCCCCAGTAACGACACACCACAGTACCAAGCGTGGTGGTTCACGCCTGTATTCCCAACACTGGGGAGGCAGAGGCAGGAGGATTGCTTTGAGTTCAAGGCTAGCCTGGGCTAAAAAGTGAGTTCAAAGCCAGCCTGAATTACAAAGTGAGACCCTGTCTCAAAAAACTATTAAAAAAAAATTAACACAAAGGACCAGGGATATAACTCAGTGTGAAGGCCTTGGGTTCAGTCCCCAAAATAACAACAAAAAGGACTCTGTGGATGACATTGAAAATCCCTAAAATACAGGTGGCAAATGGAACAAGTCAAGTGAGAAAGAATGGATACCAGATACTGCAATTTATGTAGAAAGAGCAGGAAATTGAGAATGTACAATCTTGTCTGCTTGTTCCTGGATAAAGCAATTGGGAACATATACACAAAACTAATAACAGCGGTCATGTGTGGAGGGAGATGAAATATTGATAGGATATGAGAGTTTTCATTTTACCTTTCATGCTTTTCTACTTTGAAGCTAAATAAGTGTCTTATCTGTTGAAAAATTAAATTGAGGGCTGAAGGTATGGCTCACCTGCAGAGTGTGTGCTTAACATGCACAAGACCTTAGGTTCAATTTGCAGTGTGCGTGTGCACACACACACATACACACTCACAACAAATCAGAATAAAAAAATTAGAAGCTAAAGATAGTTTCAGGGTGCACACCCATTGCCTGAAAGGGAGACTCCCCGAGATCACCGGGCCCCTGACAGACCACTGGTCCTATGCTTCCGCAGTATCCGGGTCCGGGCTCCCAAGCTGGCTTATCTGTTTGGGAGCATGACCTCTTATGCTTACTGTGCATCCAAGAACTAAGGCAAGAAGTTTAATCTTGGTGTTGCTGTTTTGTGGGTTTCTTTAATCCCCATCACTTGATTCTCCTCCTTCTATCTTTGTTTCCTTCTAAAATAAAATTTTTGTTTTAAGCAAACACATTAGGTTAGGGTGCTAACCTAAGATAGCATCAGGTAGGGGATGACATCGATTGATCTATCGATAGGTAGATAGATGCTAGCTACGTGGAAGGAAGGGCACTTGGGGTTAAATCTAAAGTCTGTTTTTCTCTTCTTGCCTTTGTCCAGAGGCCCTGTGTGTTGTACACACACACACACATGCACACACACACGCGTGTGCACACACACACACGAGCCCTTCACTTCCATATACAGTCTCAGAGTCCCAGGGAAGTGTGAGTCACAACACACATCCCCACCTTGTCCAGAAAATTCAAATATGTTACAAAGACTTTCCCATCCCTTACTTCACGTGAAGTGGCCACATACACAAGCACACACACACACACACACACACACATGCACACATACACACACTGTATCACCTCATCTTGTGGTGGAGGGTCATCCTGCTGCTTTGTCGATATGATTGTCTCCTTCTAGGCTGTGTTTCCTTCCAGGTTGGCTAAATCTTGCAGATCTTGATACGTTCAGATTAACACAAAATTTAGTAAATAGAACTGTATATAACATAAAATTCTTCGTTTGTTTTTGACGCAAGGTCTCCCTATGTAGTTCAGGCTGGCCTCTTGCCTCAGTCTCCCGAGTGCTGAGATTACAGGTGTGTGCCACCACACCTGGCAAGATCACATTTTTATAATGCATGCCTGCCTACGTGAATGAATGAATATAATGGTTTAGTGTCTAGAAAAAAAGCTTAGTTCACTTTAGGCATGAATTTGGATATAATCCCTGCGTTGGTGTCTGAGGGCCCCACAAAATGATCCTAAATAGCCAGTCAAAAGGATCTTTTCAAATGGGGTAAGAGGAGTGCAGGGAGGAGAGGCAGTGACGCAGCCAGAGCGGCCAGGTTCCGATCCTGCAGGACCGAGCGGAGACACCGACAGGCGCTGGTGAGCCACTAGGCTGCTGGAAATTTGCGTCTCTAGATATAATTTGTAACTCAACAGTCTTCTCACTGTGTAAGTGGCCAGGCTATCCACACAGTGGGCTGAAGTTTTCATCTTGACTCAGGGTTGGGAGAGAGAGAAGTAGGAAAGGAGGTCCAGTGAGTAGGAAACGTCAGTGAATGATGTGAATTGAGGGAGTAGAATAACCCTTTTGTGGAAAGAGAAGCTGGTGATAAGGAAGGTCTAAAGAATAAGCACAGGAAAGCAGCTGTCCCACATGGTCTAGCGGTTAGGATTCCTGGTTTTCACCCAGGCGGCCCGGGTTCGACTCCCGGTGTGGGAAAGTTACACTTTTGGCCAGGTGTAGTAGTGGTTCACACCCTTGAGAGACTGAAACAAGCAGATTAGATTACCCAATGAGCTTTGGGGTGCCAGTGAGTTTTGGGGTCCGTTTGACTTACAGGGCAGAGGCATCATCTCAAAGTCTCCCCACTGCCCTCTGCAGCCCTTTCTCCTGGGCCACAAGGACCACATCACTGAAAAGAAACCACACCTTCCCTCAAGCTATTCACAACTGGGCGAAGCTAATCTTAACCTCAACTCAGGGATGACCTCACAGCAGAAGTATTTCCTCACACACGCGCATGTACACACACATACCGTCCTCTCTTCTGCCCAGAGGCACCGGTGTATCAAAGGCAGTTGGCTTAGCAGCACTTTTCCTGTGGTCCCAACCCAGTGGGTTCTGAGGTCTCCCTCCCTTCGGGAGGAGGATCCTGCCTGCCCACACTGGGACCAGCTCAAGGCTCCAGGGTCTGGTTCAGGGCTGGCCAGAGAGAGAAGCCACACAAGCATTCGTTCACTAGACTCGCAGCCAAGAAAACCTCACTGAGTTTTCAGTTAGAAATAAAATCTGAAGCTCTTGCTCTTTCTTTCACAGCATATTTCAGAACACAATTTTTCTTGTTTGTCTGTGTTCGCATGCGTGTGTGTGGTACTGGGGACTGAACTCTGGGGTACTCTGCCATGGAGCTATATCCCCAGCCCTATTTATTTATTTAGTTAATTAGTTGTTTGTTTTTAAAACAGGGTCTCACTGTGTAGCCCCAACTGGCCTACAACTCGAGAGATCCTCCTGGCTCAGCCTTCTGGGTGCGTGGAACTCCAGGCATGCACCACCACACCCAGTTTATTTATTTTTATTTTGAGATAAAAATCTCACTAAATCCTCAGGGTCACTTTGAACTGACAGCTCTCCTACCTCAGCCTGCCAGTAGGGGGATTCCATAGAGGCATATCCATCATTCTTAGCAACACAAGTATTTTTAAACCCGGAAAACTCATTCTTAAAATTTTTATTTCTTATTAATACTTGTTTGCAGTGCATAGTGATTACATTCCTCATGGGAGTGGTACTTGTACATAACACAGCTAAATTCTTTATTCATCCCTTTACCCCCTTCCCTCCTTTGTGCATCCCTCCATCTTTGTCCCCAATCCTTTTGCAAAAGATTTGTCCCTCTATTTCCTATCTTTTATTTTCCTCTCTCTCTCTCTCTCTCTTTTTTTTTTTTCTTTTGGTACTGGGAATTGAACCCAGGAACTTGGACTTGCAAAATAGGCACTGTAACCACCAAGCTAAATCCCCAGCCTATATTTCTATTTAAACTTGTCTGTCTGGTATTTTTCACTTAATATTATGGTTTTAAGGCACTTCCATTTTCCTACAAATGACTCAAAATCTTTTTTCTTACTCCACTGTACATAAATACCAGGTTTTCTTTTTATTCATTCGTCTGGTAAGGGACATGTAAGGCACTTCCACAACTTAGCTGTTATGAGTTATGCTGCCATAACGTGGGTGTGCATATATCACCGCAGTCTGATGTCTTTAATTCTCTTGGGATGATACCTAGAAAGAGAATAGCTGGGTCAATAGAATTTCTATTTTTACTCTTTGAAGAATTCCCATACTGTTTTCCACAATGACTATACTAGTTAGTTTACATTCTCACTAATAGTGTAGAAAGGTTTCTTTTTCCCCACTTCCTGACCAGCATTTGTTATTATTTGATTTTTTGATGGCAGCCAGTCTTCTTCAACAAGACAGAATCTCAGTATTGTTTTCATCCTCAGGACTAGGGATATAGTTCAGTGGTTCTGGCATCTGCCTGACAAGTACAAGGTCCCAAGTTCTAATCCCTGGTACCGCATATCACATTGCTGGAGTTCAGATCCAGTCTGAACTACAAAGTGAGACTCTGTTTCAAAAAAAATAATAAGAATAATTTTCATTTCTCTAATAGCCAGAGATATTGAACATTTTTGGCATATTTGTTCACCTGTATGCTTCTTCTGAAAAGGGTTTATTCATTTCCGTTTCCCGTTTTTTGAGTTTTTGTATTTTTATGAGTCATTTATTGGGTCTAATTTTTTTTTGCATTCATTACATATTCAGGATATTAGTCCTCTGGCAGGAATAGCTGGCAGTTTTTCTCCCACTCCCTACATTGTTACTTCACTGTGTTCGTTGAAAACACATGTTCTTTCCTAATTTACTCTGGACTATCAAACATCAAGTTTCTCTCTCTTTGTTTTGACCCAGCAGGTTCCAACAAATTTGGGCCCTAGATTATCAGATAGCTGGGAAGCCAGCTTGTGGAGTCTGAGCTATAGACGATGGGCCTTTCCACTTCTCTGCAGCTCAGTTCTTTCATCTGTAAAACAGGGACAATAAAAATATCAGCAGCGACAGAACTATTTTGTAGATTAAAGAAGTTTATAAGGTAGCTGAGCATGGTGGTCCACGCCTGTTATCCCGAACACAGGAGAGAGGCGGCCTCGGTGTGAGTTCAAGGCCACACTGAACAACCTAATAAGACCTTGTCTCAGGAAAAAAAAAAAAAAAAAAAGTTAACAATGAAAAGGGCACAGCAGTGTCCCCTGCCCGCAGCAACTCCCCAAATCTTACATCGTCTTACAAGTTGTCATCTATCAATATGAAACTTGTATTGCTCATTCAACAGAAATCAGTACCTTAGAATCCCACACCCCACTTCCCTCTCAGAACCTGAACTGAAAGAGTACAGGCAAGAAATTCGGAGAGCAAAGCAACATGTCTTCTGCATTGAAGCAGGGTCAAATCAGCATTCTTTTTCTTTTTTTTTTTTTTTTTTTAGAAATCATCATTCTTATAAAGAAAAGGTGACTTTTATACATGATGCAGTCCTCCTCTGCCATCAAGGAAACATCTGAGTCATCTGTAGGAACATAAATGCATCCTGAGCATGAGTGAAGTGAAACTTGAACATCTCATGGCTTTTGTTATGAAAAACGCAAAGTACAAATAATTCAAAGAGCAAAATAAAAATAGATAATAGAAAACAGTGTGAAATATAGATTTTTTGCAAATAGGAAGCAGCCTAAGAGATAGGTAGGGGGCAGGAAAGGGCTCCAGCCCCTCTTCTGAGCGAGCGTACTGAATCCGCAGAGGATTCAGCAGGGCGTCTCTTCCTCGAAAGGAACCTATTCTACCTGTACGACGGCTTTTGCAGCCCCCTGCAGTTCCCCTCCGTAACGCCAAGTGACACTAGTAATCAATTTCTAAGTTTTTTTCTTCCCGTTGGAATCCCGTGCTCCTCTTGCTCCAAGAGACATTGATCTCGCGAGGTTTGTCGTAAACTTACAGAACCGGAAGCAGTGTATAGACCTCTTCCTTTTTACGGCCATCGCTGGAGCTGCGGCGGGTAAGAATTTGGCAGCGGCGAAGTGGGTGTAATCCGCAGCCATCCGTTCGTGGACACAGTGGTTGCTTACCCTGGGAGTCTCGAGATTTTTCTGCTGACCAGACAGCAGCAAGGGAGGGGGCTGGAATGATTTCAGCCTGCTCCCAGGTCCGTCTTTTAAGGGGAGAAGGGACAGATTAGGGACTTCGGAAAGAGGCCCTGGAGAAGCGAGTGTGTGAAGGCAAAGTCAAGTCTTGAAAAGTGTTGTTCATTATAGAACGTTCTCCAAGCAGTTGTGCTCATTAGCGGTCTTACATAACTTCTGAAATATTTTCACCCATTGAACGGTGGTTTAGGACCGAGAAATGTGCGGGAATTTCCCGGTATAGAGGAAGGAAAAAGCGAAGTACAAATAATTCGAAGAGCAAAATGACTCCTTTTGGAGAGGCTGAAAGTTCCTAGGTGGACGTTAGTTGATCTTTGTAAAATTTGGTGTTATATTTGAAGAACTGAGTTGTCTGCTTTGTCTTACTTAAGCAGAGACCATTATAAATCCAATCTTGGCTCCTGCACGCGATATTTAAGGAGCTTGGAGAGTATAATCAAAGTTTTATAACTGAAACAAACGTCAAAGAAGTCTGGATTTCAAGCGTTCTTGATAGGCCGTTCATTCCAAGGTGTTTGATGTAATAGAAAAGACGCTTTCTATGAATGCTTTAAAAGTTTAATTTCAAGACAGACTTTAGTCATTTAAGAGTCTTTTAAATTTTTTATTTAGCCAAAATGAAGTTCAATCCTTTTGTGACTTCGGACCGAAGCAAGAACCGTAAAAGGCATTTCAATGCACCTTCCCATATTCGCAGGAAGATAATGTCTTCCCCTCTTTCCAAAGAGCTGAGACAGAAATACAATGTTCGATCTATGCCCATCCGAAAAGATGACGAGGTTCAGGTACGTATGCCTGGTTGTTCAGATGCCTTGATGGAAGCTCACCTGCTTAGTTTAGAAGAGGGGTTGCAAACAAAGGCCATACATAGTGTGCTGCTCTGCAGTTCATCTGTTTGATGCAAATCAATTTCCAAAAGCATCACATGTAGCAGTGATTCAATGAAACGGCAAGACAGGCGGTCAGAACATTTGGGATCATTTTTTCAGTGTATTGGGGCATTGAAGAGTTGTACATGGTCCAGAAAGTTGTGTGACATGATTGAATTTGCTGGTAAATAATTTGCCCAATCTACTTAAGTAAAAACTATATGTGTCTTAAAGCTATCCTGCACCTAGTGATCAGTTCAGGTGGTCTGTAAAGCAGCTGTTAGCTTCCAGTAAATCTTGAAAGCAATCGTCTGTTTTCAAGATATACGAAATAGTCACTGAAAACCTGTGTTCAGAAGCACTGTGAACTGCTGCTTTGGCAGGCTGAAGCCCACTAAAATTCTTGGTAGGAAATCTTTGGGATAGAACTGAGGTATCATTTCAGTACTTTTTGCCCACTTTAGTGCTAGTTTGAACAGGTAAGTGGGTTGTGAATTAAATACTTGTGACCTAACCAGGTGAGTTGACTTATGCCTGGCTGTAATCCCAGTGCTTGGGAAGCTGAGGAAGAAGGATTGTTTTGAGTTCAAGACCATCCTAATCTGCGGTGTGACCCTACCTGAAAAAAACCAAAATTTGTAGTATATTGTGTTTGAGGTAATTCCTGTCAGTTTGCTACAGAAAGAGCCCCAGGGCTTTTTGTAGGAAAAGCCTGCTGCTCTTAGTGGCCATCAGTTGTAGGAATGCCCTATCACTTAGGTTGATGGGGGCATGGATTGTTTATAATTTTATTAAAGCCAGGAATAGGCAGATTTTTAAAAACTAAAAAATCCTGGGGCCCAGAGATTTAACTCAGTGCTTCTGGTGCCTGGCTTGCATGCGCAAGGACCCTGGTTCAATTTTAAAATCTCGTATATCTTACAATAGAGTGAGGGGCATATAAACAAAAGTTCCTGATTTACAAGGTTAATCATATATATTTTTTTCTTTTTTCTTTTTTTTTTTTAAGTTTTTTTTGTTTTTGTCTTTTGGGTTTTTTTGAGACCGGGTTTCGCTTTGTAGTTCAGACTGGTCCTTAACTCGGCCTCAAACTCAAGGGGATCAAACCCAGTACCTTGAGCTTGCAAAGTAGGAACCACTGAGCTAAATCCCCACCCCAGCTAATCTTACCTTTGACCCACTTTTCTGTATTTTTTGAACTTTGCATTTAGGTTGTGCGTGGACACTATAAAGGTCAGCAGATTGGCAAAGTAGTCCAGGTGTACAGGAAGAAATACGTCATCTACATTGAACGAGTGCAGCGGGAAAAGGCGAATGGCACAACTGTCCACGTGGGCATTCACCCCAGCAAGGTAAGTGCTGTCAAGATTGTTGAGAAGGAAATCATGATGACTCTTGGCAGATACGATTGCTTGTTTATAGAGCACTTTGAGAAATAGTCTCTGATTTAGGGTGTGTTGAGAACCATGTCTTAAATCAGTGCTGTGTTTATATTAAAAATTTGTAATGTTTAAGTACCGGGCGTGGTGGCTCACGCCTGTAATCCCAGCACTCGGGAGGCAGAGGCAGGAGGATTGCTGGATGTGAGTTTGAGGCTGAGCTGAGGGCCAGCCTGAACCACAAAGCGAGACCCCGTCTCAAAAAAAAACCTTAAAAAAAAATTGTAATGCTTAAAATGGTTCTGATGTCATTATCTTTATCTTCTGGAGTCAGTAGAGCAGCAATCTGATCACTGACAGATTTTTAAATCTAGAAAATAGAGTTACTACAAAATAGCCAGAAGCGGTGTACACCTGTAATCTTAGCACTCAGGAGGCTGAGGCCAGGGCATCACCATGAATTTGAGGCCAACCTGGGCTGCATGGGGAGTTCAAGGTTAGCCTGAACTATATAGTGAGACCCTGTCTGAAACAAGAAAAGTTGGGATCCGGCCAACTTTTTTGTGTATTCAGTGGAGTCAAGCTGTAAAGCAGCTTCACGGTCTTACGAAGTAGATTTTAAAATATCTTCAGTGAAGTAAAATGAAAGCTGAGAGGTTTGATCCCATGAGGCTAAGCCAACAGAAAAGTTGGTCTGATTCCCATAGCTGATACTGCTTTGAATTATTATGTAATTTATTCCAAAATTATAATCACTGACAATTCATAAAATTAAGTCCATAGACTTAAGTCCCTAAGACTTTCATACTGCTACTTCTACTTCCCCAGTGTTTAAAATATAATATTTAGTGTAAAACTAGAGACAGGATAAGATCTAAGGTTGGCGCTATAACTAATGTTCAGCCTATGGAAAAGTCAAAGGTTAGAACAGTAAAATACCTGTGTCTTTCACCTAGAGTTCCCTTTTAAAATTTGACGGACTTCTTTTCTCTAGACACCCCAGATAATTGTGTTGCCTCACTTTAATTACATTAGTATGCATTTCTGAAGAGCAAGGACTTTGTCACTTTGTTACAGTCATTTTTGCCTGCTGCCACTAGAGTGAGCAGCTGGTGTCAAGGATGTCAGTCCAAGGTTGAGCATCCTTAATGTTTCATACAAGAAAGCAGTGTGTGATGTGGTTGATCTTCCGTGGCTCAGTGGTGATTATTCCGGTTTTAGAGCTTCACATACCTGGGGGCTGATGACTCCAGCCCAGTTCTTCCCCACAATCTTATGCTCAATATTGAGTTCTGATTTTGCATTTCAATGTGGTTATCTTTTATATATATATATATATTTTTTTTTTTTTTTTTTTTAGACAGGATCTTGCTTTTTATGTAGTTTAGGCTGGCCCTGAGCTCAGCCTCAAACTCACATCACAGCATCCTCCTGCCTCTGCCTCCAGAGTGCTGGGATTACAGGCATGAGCCACCACACCCAGCACTGTAGTATGTGGTACTGACTGCTGCTGGGTGTGAGTCTCCACGCCCAGTTTTGTTATATGTGGTTACGGGGGATTGGACTCGAGTCCTTGTGCTTGCAAGACAGGCGCCAGAACCACTGAGCTATATCCCCGGCCTCTAATAAATATCTTAAACCTAATATGTTCAGGCTCATTTTGCTCCTCAGAGCTCCCATCCTAATGTGTGGCAACTTTTACCTTCCTGTTGCTTGGGTCAAAAGTGACATTTTTGATTCATACATTCCATATCAGTCATTTAAGTCTTCTCGGTACTGTCATGTTTTATCTGGAATTCTGTCTGCTTGTTGCTGTCAGGTTAGTTGCAATACCTTACCTGATAACCCTTCTAGCTACTAGCTGACTTTCTCCATACTATGTATGTACTCCTTTGTCCTCTTTGGTGTTCCTGAACTGTGCTTCTCAGTATACTGTATCTGCTGGTTGGCAGCATTACTGGGTATCTTGATTAAATTATAAATTCTGGGTTCAGGCCGGGGATTTAGCTCAATGGTTCCGGCGCCTGTCTTGCAAGTGAAAGAGCCCGGGTTCAATCCCTGGTAACCACATATAACAAAACTGGGTGTGGAGACTCACACCCAGCAGCAATCAGTACCACATACCACAGTGCCAGGTGGGCGTGGTGGCTCACACCTGTAATCGCAGCATTCAGGACGCAGAGGCAGGAGGATTGCTGTGATGTGAATTTGAGGGTGAGCTCAGGGCCAGCCTGAACTACAAAGCAAGAGCCTGTCTCATAAATAAATTAATTAATTAATTAATTAATTCTGGGTTCACAGGCTTTCTGAGGTAGAATTAATGGTTGCACCCTAGACACATGCGTTGTGTGTTTTTTTGTTTGTTTTTTAGATAATGGGACTCAACCCTAAGGGCTTGTGCATGGTAGGCAGGTGGCTTAGCAAGTTCTCCTGTCTTTGGACATTTAACTTGCTATTCTCCATGGATAGTTGTGACCTAGATGATTCGCCCCTTCAGGTCTCAGTTAAAATGTAGTTTTAGCAGTAAGGTTTTGCCTTATCGCCCTGTGGAAAACAGCGTCTGGTCCTTAGCCTTCTGATTTGCTTATTTCTCTGTATCAAAATGAAGTACATTTACTTACGGGTTGTGGTTCCCCCCCCCAACTTTTTTTTTCCTCCTCTTTAGTGAGGATCGAATTCCAGACCTATTGAGCTGAATCTCCGGCCCCCATTTACTTGTTTTCTGTCTCATAACACTAGACTATAATAAGCTTTGTGATCTTGTGTTTTGTTCAGCCTGGCGATATTTTATGCTTCTTTGGCCTTCACTTTCCTCCACGAGACTAAAGTACCCTATTCCATGTACATTAGGATTAGATCTGGGCTTGGTCTCACTGTGTAGTTCAGGCTGGCCTCAAACTCTGGATCTTCCTGCCTTAGCCTCCTGAGTGCTAGGATTTACCCACTAATTTTAAAGTTTGTATTAGGTCTTTGCAGTTTATAATGATTATATTCATCACAGGGAATTGGTACATGTATAGAATATATCTCTCCTTCCCCTTCCACCCTTCCCACCTCTTGGTGCCCTTCCCAGAATGAAAAGATCTATCTTCCTATTGCTTGTTACCAGTTCTTTTATCCTTTAAATGGTTATACTTAGGGTTTCTCATATCAGAAACTATAGTTGTTTAAGCTTGTGTGGCTTAACTTCGCATTATTGTCTTAAGGTGCATCCATTTTCCTACAAGTGACCTCTGTTTATACCTGGCGGAGTAGAACTCCCAGTGTGTATAAACACTGTTTTCTTTATCCCTTCATCTGTTGGTGGATATATAGGCTGCTTCCAAGATTTATCTGTTAGGAATTGTGCTGCTTTAAACAAGGGCATGTGGGTATCACTGTCATGCTGAGTATGACTTGGTTAGC
This sequence comes from Petromus typicus, assembly GCA_004026965.1. NCBI lineage: Eukaryota > Metazoa > Chordata > Mammalia > Rodentia > Petromuridae > Petromus > Petromus typicus. The sequence goes on along the minus strand of PVIR01016608.1, from coordinate 6,547 downwards.
TTGTAAAAGTGTAATGAGATCTGGACTAGTTAAATTTCACAATAAAAAGGATTTTACACAAAGCACAGAAGCAGAAAAACTGCTTACATTGCTGTGCCTTTTCCAGTTGTTGGTAGAACATTACTGGACACTGAGACAGGTTTGACTTAAGCTCAACTAGTTTTCTGAAACTTAAAATTCCATATAATAATCATTTCATGTTTAGTTACTCACTGCCTCAGTGTTGGAAAGGGATTGGTCTTTGGGCCTTTTGTGTTGGTGATTATTTGAAGCTTGGTAGTTTTTGTTTTCTGCAGGTGGTTATCACCAGGCTAAAACTGGACAAAGACCGAAAAAAGATCCTGGAACGGAAAGCCAAATCTCGCCAAGTAGGAAAGGAAAAGGGCAAATACAAGGAAGAAACGATTGAGAAGATGCAGGAATAAAGTCCTCTTCTGTACAACTTTAATTAAAAACTGTACTGAATTGAAGCTCCTTTTCTTGTGTGTGCTTTGGAACCCTGGCTTCTTTTCACTGGCTCAGTCTTACCTGCTTCTCATCCTCTGAATCTGGAAAGGGAAGCTCAAGGATATTTGCTTTCAGAAGGTGTCCATTCTTGTGGCTAGATTCAGCTACAGAAAAGTCCTAGTTAAGTAGAATTGGTCTTTCACATCTAAGGATCAGTTCTTTTGGATTGATTTTTTTTTTTTTTTTTGTACTGAAGATTGAACTTGTGACCTTGTTACTTGCAAGGGAGGAACCAGAACCCCTGAGCTAAATCATCCCTGGCTCTTGGTTCTTCAGTAATGAAGAGAAGTTTCCCGAGAGCAGGGCTGATGGGTTGTTTGTAGCTTGGCTTTTGCTACCCTAGGGATTGATCCAGGCTTTACATCTACTACTAAACTCTACCTTCCCATCCCCAGATAGGGTTTTCTCCCTCATAGTAAGCGGATGAGTTTGAGAAGACCCACAAGAAAAGGCAGTTCATCTCTTGGATTTGTCTTTTCCATAAGGGGCATCTGTGGACATAGAGTATATGTTAAATTTTATTGCATAAAAGTTTATTTTGTCATTGGGTAGAAGGTCTTATGTGAGAACCTGCTGTACTCAGCATACAGCACCCTGAGCACTGCATGCTGTTGTAGAGAAGTTTCTGGTTCTCCACAGTGGGCCCCCTGTACCTTAGTTTTTATGCTAGTGCTGATGTGTACAATCTGCCTGAAACCTAGCAAAATTGGGGCTCAACATACAATACAAAGTCTTTGTTCATATAAAATGCATGCCCTGCTGCTGAAGTGAGACGTGGCCAGTAGTTCCACGTACTGCACCTCATGCCATGCTCCTCTAGGCTAACAATGCTGAGAGCAGTTTACATCCCAAACAGGAGGGTTTTGTTTTTTTGTTTTGTTTGGTGATGGTGATTTTGCACCAATAGTCAGGGAAGTGGTAAAGTTCTCGGGTTGGCCAAGGACACAGCTATGTCAGCAATGTCACTAAACAGTATCTGCAAAGTTGTCCTAGCTGGGTGTGACAGAGCAGGAATACAAAGGGGTTCCTTGGTCTGTGGGTCCTAAAGGCAGGGCTTCCAGTGCACTGGGCTGGCGGCAGTTAGGGGGTGAGAGGTGAAGGGGACTTTACCAACACTGTCCCTGCATGATCCCCTTTTACCTCCTTATCTACAAAACCACCTGGACTTGATGTTTTCTGACCTTTCCCTGTACCTGCTTCCTGGCTCATTTGTTAAATGAGGTAAGCCAGTAATGGCAGCTGAGATTGTTGATGACAGCCCAGGAGGCCGCACCAAAGTGATGACTAGAACCTGGACCCCCGGAATTAGCAAGTTTGTGTTGGTGGGAGGTGTGAGGTGTTATTGAATCCTAGCAACCTATTACAAGGGATCTTGGGATTCCCCCCATATTGCAGAGGAGAGAAGCTCCGTAATGTGGCCTTAGTCACAGAAATGGTAGCTACACCAGTGGGCAACTTCACGATCGCAACATACCTGTAAGCTATGTGTGTGACGTGTCCTTTGAGCATCTACTGTGCTCAGTCTGTCAATCGGGACACAGGCAAGAAGAAACTTCATGGGCTGGGGATTTAGCTCAGTGGTTCCGGCACCTGTCTTGCAAGCACAAGGACCCGGGTTTGATCCCCCGGTTACCTCATACAATACTGGCTGTGGAGACTCATGCCCAGCAGCAACCAGTATCACATACCACAGTGCCAGGCAGGGTGGCTCACACTTGTAATCCCAGCACTCGGGAGGCTGAGGCAGGAGGATTGCTGTGATGTGAGTTTGAGGCTGAGCTCAGGGCCAGCCTGAGCTACAGAGCAAGACCTTGTCTCAAAAAAAAATCAAAAAAAAAAAAAAAGGAAATCTCAGCCTTGACATTATAGGTTGTACATAAGACAGCTGAATAAAAAGGCAAAAAGAGTGTTGTACAGGCTGTTTTGAGGAGGAGTTGCTAATTAGCTGGAATTGCTTGAAGACCTCAGGGAGGAGGCCCACCTGAGCTGGCTGCGCTTTGGGAGCTTGATGGAAGGATATTCCAGGTCAGGAAGAGCGAAAGCAAACTCACAGGTAGGTGAGGAAGGTAGTAGACATGGCTTGCCAGAACCCTCTGCTGACCAACCTCATGTATCAGCCTAGCGACACAGATGACACCAGAAACCTGACTTGGGACCACATTTCTTTTAGTGTTGCTTTAGAAGAAATACTGGAAATTCAGAAAGTTACCAGGCTGGGCAGCCAAGATGAATAAATGAGTTGGTCACTGAATGACTGGGAAACTGGAGTCCTCAAGGTCCATGTGAGGAAAAGCGTTGTCTCTTTGACTCTAGCCATTTGCTCCCAGGCAGCAATGCCCTCCATGTGCCAAATCATAACACTTTTCCAGAAAACCAGGTTTTTATGTGAAGCCTCCCAATCTGTAATTATAAATAATGGTTTTTTAAAAGAAAAGAAAAAGGCCAGGGATCTAGCTCAGTAGTTCTAGCATTTGCCTGACAAGCGCAAGGTTCCGAGTTCGATCCCTGATACCACATACCACAATGCTGGGCATGGTGGCTCACATCTGTAATCCCAGCACTCAAGAGGCAGAGGCAGGAGAATTGCTGTGAGTTCGAGGCTGGCCTGGGCTACATAGTGAGTTCAGGGCTAGCTTGAACTACAAGTGAGACCCTGTCTCAAAAAAAAAAAAAATCACCAGATGGATCAACTATAATAGATCGATAAGCCAACTCTGGCCCCTCAGCCAGGTGATAAAACTTTAGAGTGAAAGCCATCTCATATTAACTCTGAGAAAAACATTAGTCAGGTGTTACTCTTTAAAAATATGTAAGAAGAGGGCTGGGGCGTTAGCTCAGTGGTTCCAGCGCCTGTCTTGCAAGCTCAAGGACCCAGGTTCGATTCCCCAGCAACCACATACAATTCTGGGCGCCCAGCAGCAATCAGCACCACACACCACAGTGCCAGGCATGGTGGCTCATGCCTCCAATCCCAGCACTCAGGAGGCAGAGGCAGGAGGTTTGCTGTGATTGTGAGTTTGAGGCTGAGCTCAGGGCCAACCTGAACTACAAAGCGAGACCCTGTCTCAAAATTATATATATATATACACATACATATATATGTACATACGTATACGGTATATATATATATGTAAGAAGAGCTCGTGTCTCTTGGATCAGCCATGACTTCCAAGCAGTTAAAGACTTAAAGTTTTACATCTTTCAAAATAAGCTATTTCCAACCTGTCTTCATACTTGTTAGCTTGTTTTTTCTTTTTGATATTCTTTTGTGGACAGGGAATTAAACTCAGAGACTGCTGGTTGGTGGGGGTTAGCTCAGTGGTTCCAGAGCCCGCCTTGCAAGTATAACAGCCAGGGTTCAATACCAGGTAACCACATACACAATTGGTGTGGAGACTCATGCCCACCAGCAATCAGTGCCACATACCACAGTGTAGTGCTAGGTGTGGTGGCTCACACCTTTAATCCCAGCACTTAGGAGGCAGAGGCAGGAGGATTGCTGTGATGTGAGTTTGAGGCTGAGTTCAGGGCCAGCCTGAACTACAAAGCGAGACCCTGTCTCCAAAAAAGAAAAAAAAAATAGTTTCGGTCTTTAGTATATATATTCCTAGGTCTGTTGTAACAAATGACCACAAAGTTGGTGGCTTAAAACCACAGACATGATATTCTCTCCCAGTTCTATAGCCAAAAATCTGAAATCAAGGTGTCGGTAGGGTTGGTTCTTCCTTTCTTTTTCTCTGGTGGCTGCTGGCCGTCTTTGTATTCTTTGGCTTCTAACACCTTAAATCCAGTCTCTGTCTTCACACAGCCAGCTCTGTGGTGTCATGTGTATATTCTCCTTTTCTGTCTCTTACAGCATCACTGGACACCAAATTCCTATCATTAGGTTTGGAGCCTACCCTAAATCAAGGATGCGCTCAGTCAGTGTCCTTAACCTTCATTACATCTGTAGAGACTTTTTCTTTCTTTTTTTCAAGACAGGGTCTCGCTTTGTAGTTCAGGCTGGCCCTGCGCTCAGCCTCAAACTCACAATCACAGCAGTCCTCCTGCCTCTGCCTCCTGAACGCTGGGATTACAGGCGTGAGCCACCACACTCAGCTCTGGTATGTGGTACTGGTTGCTGCTGGGTGTGAGTCTCCATGCCCAGTATTGTATGTGGTTACCGGGGGATTGAACCTGGGTCCTTATTCTTGAAAGACAGGCGCCGGAACCACTGAGCTAAATCCCCAGCCCCTACAGAGACTTTTTCAAGTGAGGTTACATTCACAGTACCAGGGCAGATCTTTTTGGGAGACACAGTTCTATCGTCAATAGGAGATTGTGTTTGAAAACAAAACTGATGAGGTCTTAAGCGTGAGAGAGTTGGTGGGACTTCCCTACATATATTAACACAGTTCTGCCCCTCAGACACATCCCCCTCAAGATGGAATCATCAGAGGAAGTGGACTCCTCACCACTGGGCCCGATTTTGTGCTGAAAGAGAAGCCGTTTGTGCCATGCTTGCTCTGAAGAGTGTGAGCACAGGAAAGTGTGGGTCCCTGAAACATTGAAAAGTAGGTCAGAGCAAGGCACAGCTGCAATTTAGGTCGGCACCTGCCACTTACCTATGCCTCAAGCATTTAAAAGCATGCTGCGCCCCTAGTACAGGGCTGTTTATTTCAGGAAGTGAGCCAGAGGGAAACAGCCAAGGTCTCTGGAGCAAAAACACAAAGTTTGTCCAGAGATTGCTGCTTCAGCCAAAGAGGAACAGGGCAAGTCCAGTGTGGGTCACAGTTCAGACTATGGATGACTGACCCAGCCAAAGAGAAGAAAGACACCAGAGCTTTGTTACTGCTATATTCCCTTACAGAGGGTGCCTAGCTGCCAGGAGATGTTGAGTGAGCTGCATGAAAAGGTGATTCTGCCAAGATTTTCACAGGGAAAGAGAAAAGGCCGACAATTTTTTATTCTCCTACAGGTCTTCTTTCTGAATATTCCAGAACTATTAGAAACTATTCTGACTGCCCCTCACGACAGTTTCTTCTATCAGGGACAACCCAGGAGGGCTGCACATGTGATGCATATGAAAGGCTTTCTCCGTAAACATGAAGTTCTGTAGTGCGACTTGTCTCATGAGAGCAGATCCTGTCTTCTCTGTAAGAGCTGGAACATATCCAAGGAAGCAGCATCATTTTTAGATAGGAGATGTCATCACTTCCTGACTTGATTTAGTGGCCCAAAAGTCTTGCTCTATTCTTGATCTGGCATCTCACTTTCCATTCTCTTTCCAGCCTATTGTCTTTTTCTGTACTTAATCTTACAGGACCTGGGGGACCCAGCTTGAAAAAGGATGTTAACGTCCCCTCCTCTGGCTGACCTACCTCCTTTTGTAGTAACCTGGCACCACCTCCTCAATTCGTGGCTGAGTCATTATGCTGTTTTTCTTTCCTGGGAGGTTTTTAGTCCTGCTGTGCCTGTTGGCTTCTTCATATTTGCAGTGGAAAAAGTTGGACGCGGATTCCTGGATGCAGCCTGGCCTTCCACTGCGCTTCGCATTTCAGCATGCAAAATAGGGGTCTCCACCTGGTGCGTGACAGGCTGTTCTCACGTGCAAATATTTTGCCTACTTAATTTTTTAAAACTTTATTTCCCACACTTTAAAAACTGAAGGGGTCATATAAAAAATCTGCATGTCAACCAGGCGTGGTGACCCACACCTGTGATCTCAGCACTTGGAGGCTGAGGTAGGAGGATCAGAGTGAGTTCAAGACCAGCCAGAACTGTGTAATGAGACCCTGTCTCAAAACAAATAATTCTGGATATGGAACATTTCATGGAAATGTGGGAGAGATATGTTCAGGGCAGTGAATAAAGGAGACAGCATGCATTCTCCAGCTGGCTGCCACCTGGGCCATTCAATACATGCATGTGTTTCTGTGGCCCACTGCTTTAGACAAGCAGGAACAGACCCGTGTATCTCTAGGAACTTAAAATAAAAGAGACAAGTATTCAATCAATGATGCTTATCAATTGGCTATCCATCTGAAACAGCATAAACTTT